>OZ024913.1:11296925-11369396 GCA_964017125.1 Flabesymbios commensalis
GTAAAAATAAAATGAAATGAATTGGGTTATAGGCTACCTTTTGTGCATATATAGGCTGAACTCATCATTCCTTGGCCAGTCTCACGCGTGTGCATACTGCAGGAGCCTGGCCGTATCGTAGGGCTCCAGCGGCAGGGTGGGCGTTTCCGACACCACACATGAGTTGAGGGGTGCAGTTGAGAAATTAACCCATATGGTAGAAAACACGAGCTCGTGGGCACAGAATCCGCCAAGGCCGGGAGTAACTAGCCCCCGTAGGTCACAATCACCAACGGACTCGCGCTGCTACCGATGCGGGAAACTAGGTCATTTCGGGCGGAGCTGTAAGCTGAGATCTCGCTCCCCGACTGAGTTTCATTGCTACCGGTGCGGCAAGCCAGGTCATTACGGCCGCGATTGCGTTTCCTCCCCGAGCCGTAAGTCTGCAGAGACAGTGAATCCTAAAGAAAACTCGGTTTCATCAAACTAAGTGGGGCTGAAAGAGGGGACCACCTTTCAGCTCTAACAAATTCAGGTCCAGAAATCATACAGACACCGCTTCCCGATTCAAATACCGAACACGCATTCGGGGCTGAAAGGGGGACCCATTTCCAGCTTCACCCATACCTCCCGTTTCTCGGTGTGAAATTTCAGGGGTAGGTACGTCCCAATCCGCCGTCACACCACCGCCGTTTCTAGCTTCCCCCATACTTTCGGTTACTCAGCATGAAATAGTAGGAGTAGGTACGCGCCAGCCCTTCGTCGAACCACTGCCGTTACCTACAGTCCCTTTAGGTGAGATAACCGGGTTGAGTTCGCCCCCGCTTACCACTACCCGCCAATCCGACAATCCAGTCACACTCTCAGCATCCCCGATATTTGACGAACCGCCCATCTGTTCCACAACCACAGAGACAGAATTGTCCCTGGTCATCCCAATCACCATAATGGGAAACATGATTACAGGTTTTGTGGATACAGCCGCCGAGGTGACCGTAATCAGCAAAGAATTTGCGGATCACTATAAGATAGAATACACTCCTTGTGCTCATGGTCTTCGTGGTGCTGGGCAGGGGAATAGAATGCAAGCCTGGGTGGCGAAGGGGGTCTCTCTAACAATAGGTAATAGAACCATACAGTGGGATGTGTTCGTGACAACTGTTCGGGACTCCCTCCTAATAGGAATCGATCTATTGCGGCATTTAAAAGCCGATATCAACTTAAGGGATGACACCGTTAGTATAGGGGATGATACCATTCGCGCAGTGGCCCAAAAAGTACAAGGGGGGGTGCCATACTCCATAAGTAGAGTTTTGTTGAGTAGCCGGGTAGCCCTTGCCCCACACACTTCTGTAATCGTGGATGTCCACCTGGAGTCGCCCATTCTTGTGGAATGTGTGATCCAGGATAACTTTGATTCAGACACTGGCGTAGGTATACGAGAAACTATAGTGCATGATACGGACAGCGATAAGCCCCTCCTGCTTGAAGTGTTCAATCCCAGTGATAGATACGTCCGCCTTCAGCCCAATTATTCCCTGGGGTCTGCTATAGAAAGTGATGGCGTGATTGACGAGGCGGAGGAAAATTGTCCCACTGAAAACATACGCGTTGTAACGACCGAACACGGTGAGACTGAGGCAGGTTCAACCAGTCCTCAGCTTCCAGCTCATTTAACTGATCTGTTTGATCGATCGTCGAAGAAGTTAAACGAGACCGAGAAGGAAGCGTTGGCCAATTTATTGATCGATTTCTCCGATGTGTTCTCCACAGGTGATTCGGACTTATGGAAATTTAGTGTCATTAAACATAAGATTGATACTGGCACAGCACGTCCCATTCGACAACCCATGCGCAGGACCCCTCTTGGGTTTGAGAAGGAAGAGGAGAAGCACCTCAAACAAATGCTCAGTGCCGAGATTATCCAACCTTCCACTTCTGAGTGGGCATCCCCACCGGTCTGAGTACGGAAAAAAGACGGCAGTGGTCGGTGGTGTATAGATTACCGGGTGCTGAACAACGTGACAGGTAAGGATGCATTTCCTATGCCAAGGATCGAGGAATGTCTGGATACTCTGGCCAGTGCAAGGTACATGAGTACGCTCGACCTGGCTTCTGGTTACTGGCAATTGGAAGTAGACCCCGCGGACAGACACAAAACGGCGTTCATTACTCGTTATGGTCTATATGAACATATAAGGATGGGCTTCGGCCTATGCAATGCCCCCGCAACGTTTACGCGCGCGATGCAGATCGTGTTGACTGGATTTTTGTGGGAGACCGTGTTGGCATACCTGGATGATGTAATAATAGTTGGCAAGACATTCTGGGACCATCTGAAAAACATCAGAAAGGTTCTGATGAGGTTCAGGTTTTATAACCTGAAACTCAAACCCAAGAAGTGTATACTCTTTCAGGAAGAGATGAAGTTTCTTGGGAGAATGGTGCGCCAGGACGGTGTCTCGATAACCCCGGAAAACATTGAGAAAGTGACTAAATGGCCAGTCCCAATCTGTGCACACGATGTGGAAGTGTTCCTCGGTTTTTGTCAATTACCACCGAAATCACATACGGGATTATGCCAAATTAGCGGCCCCCTTATATCAGCTAACGGGAAGTAAGGGTCGCAAAGATAAACAAGCCTTCCAGTGGACGGAAGTGGAAGGGCTAGCCTTTAAATCACTTAAAGAGGCTCTGATTTGCCAAACAGGATTTACGCCCAACATGCTGTTGCATGGTCGCGAAGTACTACTCCCCATCGATCTTATGATTGGACCTATCGACTGTGGGCTAACTAAGTCTCCATTGGAGTACGTAGAGCATCTTCGGACCGTCCTCCCCTTGGTGCATGATATTGCGAGGGAGAATCTCTCCGCATCCCAACAGCGGCAGAAGCGGGATTATGATGTGAGGGCAGCAGAGAAAAAGTATACCATTGGAGACCTAGTCTTCTCACGTGACTCCTCCACCGTGGTGGGTCAGAGTAGTAAACTCAGACCCCCATGGAAAGGCCTATTCCTAGTAATACAAGTACTGTCACCATCCCTTATTAAAATACAGGGGGCAAAGAGGGACAGCGTGGTCCACCATGACAGACTGAAGTTCTGTCATGGCGAGCAGGATATTCCCGTTTGGCTGCGACGAGCTAGGCATGAATTACTGGGCACAGACCCAGAACCCGAAACTGAGGTGCCGGTGAATGGTACACTCCCAGAGGAGCTATTGACAGGCCCAGATACCTCCGAATCTAGTGGTAGTTCCTACGACTATGAACCTCGCGATACTGGGGATGAGCAGCCCACCACTGCCTTGCCTACATCCCCAACTAGAAGAGGTAGCCGCCCACGCAGGCCCCCAAAACACTTGCGGGACCTATATCACTTATACAATTGACTTGACACTGTATGGTTGGTCTTCCTAAATTCAGGCCGGAGGCAGTCTCTGATACTGTTTGGGAAGACGCAACAATTCAGCTGCAGGGAAGCTAATCACCAACTCCTAACTATTGTTTTTGCAGAATGTCCCAACCCGAAGAATCAGAGTTTATTCCCTCTTTCTCTGACCCTGTGCGTGCCCCAAGACAGCCAGCCAGGAGAAGGGCCAGAACCTGCCAACTTTGTGGTGGCAAATTTGGCCATCTCAGGCGACATGTGCTAGGTAGTCACCTCCCCTTTTATGTGTCACCAACGACGTGCTGCTGGGAATGTGACTGGCAGGATTGCCGACCAGGCGCCTCCCAAGAGCATGCTGCCCATCACTACGATGGGGAGAGGCTGTTATTTTCAGACGGGAAACTGGTGGAATGGGCCCTGTTGATGGCTGGGCTACTACACCTCTTCCGTGAGAGCCTGGGTCTGGGCACATCGGGCGAATTGCTCACCCATCTCCGCAGCAATTCTTTTCACCAACTGATGGAGGAAGTTATCCCCTCTGGTCTATTGCACTGTTTTGATTTTTTTGATAATTTTATGCTTTCTGCCCCAGCGCAACAGACTTCATCAGCTGTTGCAAGGACCCTAAGTCCTCCGAGTACATTATCGTCTCTCCTCCACTGGAGGAGTTTGTACGAACTCGTGCGGCGGTTACCCACGAGTGATCGCGACCTCACCAAATTTAAGAAATCTATAACAGGGAATGGTTACCCGCCACCCTCTCGACAGTTTTTCGATTCTCACTGTCACATGGAACAATTGCTAATGCAGACTGGTGTTTCAGACTTGAGGTCAGTACTGGCAGCCCAGCCGCATTCAATGGGTCCCAACGACTGTCTTTTAGGGGTCGTTTCTAATTTTGTTTTCCCCGACTTCTGGCCTACTCCCACTTATTTAAGGCGGCTGATGGAGGATGGGCGGATTTACCTCACCTTCGGGATACATCCCAGATCTTCTCATGTAATGGGGGGGGGGGGGGTGGGATTTGAGGGAGTTGGAGGATTACATCTCCACAGCCCCCCCCCAGTAGTTGGCCTTGGGGAGATCGGCCTTGATTTCACTGCAGCTTCCAAGAAGCAGGCTGTTAAGCAGGAAGAGTCCCAGAGGCAAATGCTTCCCCTGGCATTGAAATATGATCTACCCGTTATGGTTCATGCCAGGGACTCTCGTGCTGCGAGTAATACCTGCTTGGAGATCCTCAAGCAGGTGCTGCCTCTGCATCATCTGGTGCACCGGCACTGTTTCTGTGGGTCCTTGGAAGAGGCGGAAGAATGGAGGGCCGCTTTCCCCAATGTCGTGTTCGGTGTGGCTGGAACTATCCTGAATGGGATGTACCACAAAGATCTCCCGTCCTTCATTCAAGATTTGGATCTGGGACAACTGGTGCTGGAGACGGATTCACCCTACTTGCTTCCCCCGGTTTTCCGAGGACAAACCCTGCAGGCGAATCGAGGCATGATCCTTGAGGTGGCTGGGATGGTGGCCAAGTGGAAACACTTGCCACCAACCATTGTTCTCCGGGAGACTGCCTTGTCCGCCGGAATTCCTAGGTAGGGCCTCCGTGTCTCGCATCCCCGTGGGCTGTGGGAATTGCCCTCCCCCATCCCTCCGCACATGCACCCTTTAGCCCTTCCGACATCTGTTCTGGGTACAGGCCGGTGGCAGTCACTGATACTGCCTGGGACAGATCCCAGACTTACTTAATCCATATTACTTTTTGTCGGTTTGACATTACTGTTGCATGTGCCTTTATCGGGTGATGTTGAATTTGTTGGGCGTGCATTACCTGGTTATTTGGATTTGTATGATGTATATTACCCTGTTATATTAACTTTATTGGATGTACCTTCCTGATTATCACAAATATGTTTGGTGTGCATAACCTGGTTATTTGGATTTGTATGATGTATATCACCTGGTTATATTAACTTTATCAGATGTACCTTCCTGGTTACAACACATTTGTTTGATGTTCATTTCGTTGTTTATATGTGGCGGTATTACCTGTTATATTAATGCTGGTCTGGTCCCTCGAATACAGGCCGGAGACAGTCTCTGATACTGTTTGGGGGTTTCGGGCCAGATGTGTGTACACTTTTCTTGTGATGGTTGCACCAATTACGATTATTATTTATTGTTCCCCGCATGTGCATGCGGCTTGTCGACCTCAACCTCTCCTTCTATAAAACGGAGAAGAGTGTAGGGATTGTGCCGTATGTGCATTAGTTATCTAACCACTGTTGCCTTAGATAGAATGAGTGCTCCCCATCAATGGCTGCGAGTCACATGACAAGAGCTGTCATGTGACTCGTGACCAATGCTATGTAAGTTTACCGGTTTCCAACGTCACCAGAGTCATGTGACATAAGTGATGTGGGAAACCTGGGAGATTGATATATGGGATTTGAATACCTGGCGCGGACCCTCGAGGAGCACTCACTTTAAGTGCTCCCTCGATACGCCGCGTTTGACAGGGACAAATAACCTGGGCCTACTATTACTAACACTAACAGTAGCACAGCCTTCCAAGTGCCAGCCGCCGGAACAGCTCGACTGACTGCACCGTGCCAGTGGACGTCTCTAACACAGCTACAGCTGACAGCTGCATTGAGCAGCACCCTAGGATCGATCTGTGTCGTGGATCTGTCAAGTATGTGACGTGTTCACTACAGTCCATTGTATTACTATTGCGTGTGTTTAATCGTACCCCTTGTCATGAGCTAGGCCTACACGATTGCTTCGTGTGGCCCTGTTGACGTCTTGTCAACATTATTTTGCCTCTCAAAAACTCATGCACACACCTGCAAGCCGACAACCGGGTGCTAGTTATGCCCATAGGTCCCCTTGACATACTAAAAAAAGGTTTTAGGTATGCACGCTCAAGTGGTGACGAAATCCTCCTTGGCCACCTCTGGCCAACTGACTATCTTGCGTGAAAAGAAGCGGTGCTAGCCACTACCCTAGGGCCCCCGCCCTATTGGTATGAGACCGTTTAGTATCAAAGTGACGAAATATGACAGATGTTCAGAGTCAAACCCTGTGTTGTGAGCCTTAATTGCCGGACAAACACAATACGCTGACACAATGTTGGATTATTGTTGGACCAATGTCTACGATGCCGGCCGAACAAAAAACCAGCATTGGGTCAATGTCTCGAGTCTATTAGGCGTGGATTAGTCCGAAGGCGGCAACTGGAATAACATTTGATGAACAATAACGTACAGATCGGTCCTTTATATTAATATAACCCTTACAGTGCTGAAATATTATGATGAATACTATGGAAACTAAAAGGTTATTAATTTAAAAACACCATAAATATCCCAATTATCTCTTTCCCCTTCATTTTAATATTTTTCTATACAAATTCAGTTTTTGAGCCTATTGCAAACATAGTACGCTGAAACAGTGTTGATTTAAGGTTGGACCAACATCTACGACACCGGCCCATCATTTGCGTTTCGTGTTTATTGTGTGTGGATTAGTCAAAAGTCGGCATTATTAACATTACATTATTAACCTTGCGGGGATTGACGTCAGATTCTGAAATCAACAGTCGATCCCGAGCTGAAAGGTTGAACTCGTATTGCCAGTACAATGCAATATTTTTTATGTATTGACGACCAATAATTAATATATATTGCCTACTTGTTAAATAGTAGCATTTTTAACACAAATAATGAACATATACTTGTTTAAGAGTAATTGACCTGCATCTCCGCTGTAGCCTTTGACATTCAACTTGTATTCGTTGACGTCACTCTCTACGTTGAATGTGGAATATTCAGCATATCTGCTTTCGCCTTCGAAATTGTCCATATCTATTCTTGGAAAATGAAATGAAATGAATCGGGCTTTAGGCCACCTTTGTGCACATATAGGCTAAACTGAGCCAGGGGAACATCCTGAGGATGGTGAGATGAATGAGATGACACTGTCCTCCAGACACAGGATTCGAAATTTGAGCCCTGGCGGTCTGAGGTCAAGCACGCTACCTCTCGGTCACGGAGGCTCCCCACAATACTGACTTTCACACGTGGATGGGGAAGAAACATTTTTGTTTCTTTGAAACCGTCGAGACCGGGAACCGAACACCGAGCTCTGGCGTGAAAGGCAGCGGTGCTAACCACTACCCTAGGGCCCCCGCCCATATCTATTCTTAGAGAATAACTCTTCTGGGAGGTCAACATATACAAATATTTATTTCCTGAAAAATAAGTATTATTGATAGGTTTGATTTTTAAGTAAACTTGATAATTAATTACTTAATATCATATAGATCGGCGTCTATGACGCTGCCCAACATTGAACTAGCACCGGGTCGAAATATTGTGTAGACTATATAATTGTCTTCTGTGAACACATTACCACGGCTATGCCCACCAAACACGGGAGTTCGACTCAATACTGGTGTAGGCTGGGTCAGCTTCGTAGCCGCTGAAACAACACTACAACGCTGGTACAATCTCTAGTATTTGCTGGCTATACGATGCACTATTCCGGTTTAACAGGTTTAGATTACACCCCTGTTCAGATTATATAATATGCAGACTGGTAGCTTTTAATATTTTAATCAACAGATTTGACTTTATAATTTTTAATTTTAAGCAGTTGGGTCTTTATTGCTTCACTGAACCATTATATTTACACGGCGGGAGACCCCACTCCTGTTCAAGTAGACCATGCTGCCCGGCGTGAGTGGGCCTACAATATGTACTCAGCGGGGGGGGGGGGGGCGCTTGGGGCAGATGGAAAATGGATTCTTTCCAGTTTAAAAATACCGGGACTACATTGAAAATAGGTTCAGCGAACAACCCCCCCCCCCTCCCCGGTACGCGGGAAGCTACATAGCTTCAAATACCCATCTCGTCATTGGCAGGTGTAGAATGAGAGCAGAATACAACTGAAGACTACAGAATGCAACTACCGGGGGTAGGGGGAATGTGAAACTAGGGAAGACAACTTAAAACTAGCTTTGATGTGTAACATTGGTATAAACATATTTATTGGGATTTCCAAGTATATTATTGATTAATATTGGTGCAACAGTAAGTGCTGTCCCTCTTTGCAAAGTATATGTTCACATAGTTGTACATAAACTTAATTACTATGGTTTCAGAAGAGGTAGTTTAAATTTGTTAAATAGTTATTTATCAAACCGTAAACAATATGTACAATTTGGAAGCACAAAATCTAGTTTAAGTAATATTATGACAGGTGTACCTCAGGGCTCTGTTTTAGGTCCACTATTATTTATAATATACATGAATGACATTAATAAAGCAAGTTCTATTCTCAGACTGCTCATTTATGCTGATGACACAACTTTATATAGTACTATTTTTTATTTTAAGTCCAGAGATATAAAAACCATTAGCTCGCTAATCAATGTTGAGCTTTATAAAATAAATGAGTGGCTCATGGCAAATAAACTGTCACTAAATGTTAAAAAATCTAAATTTATGTTGTTTCACATGCCCCAAAAATCCACTATTAGAATGTGTCGATTGTTTTAATTTTTTAAGTATACATTTTGATAAACATCTATCGTGGAATGAACATATCCATACAATATCGAATAAAATAACAAAAACTATTGGAATCCTAAATAAGTTAAAATATCACATTCCGCTTAACATTTTATTAATCATATACAATACTCATTAATAATCATTGTTGTGGTCCCAACATAATTCAGTCGGAAGAACTTCATTACCGGTACTTAATAATGATAATATGTTTTATTTGTTTAAACTTGTCGTTGCACCACCACAATGTCCCTTTCTCAGGTGACCACCACAATGTCCCTTTCACAGGGGAACATATAATTCTTTGCTAAAAAAACGTGTCAATTGACGGGCTCCTAGTTAAAATTGATTAAAACCATTTTGTCTTCTTGATTTATACAAAATTAATATTAATTTTGATTCCGGCATGTTGAATGACTATTTTTGAAACATTTTGCTGTAAAACTAAATCTTTAGTAATTTTATTTGTCCAGCAGAATCTATTATTTTAGTGTGGAAATGTGTTTGTTACGTCGATAAAAAATTTCACATGTAGGCCTATCATGTTTATAATGTTATAATTATAGAGTATAAAAATAGTCAATAATTTGATTATCACTTTTTATTTAATACGGAATTACTTAAATTGCGAATTTCCAATAATGGGGGTAAGCATAATTTGTTAACATATTTCGTTCTTTATTGACTTCAACATTGCCTTTGATATCCCAACATTTCCTTTGATACATGCAATTTGATCGTTTTAAGTCGGTTTGGGACTATCCAATATGTGACAGTTTTATTTTTAGTGTGACTGGCAATATCGTGACATGCGGACGTCGTGCCTATGCCATACTCTTTCTAATATACATAAAGGGCACTTTAAAATACATCGTACCACATCTAGACAGCATTACACACTTCTTCAAACATAAAAATATTATATTAGTATGCTCTGAATATGCTGTGTGCTAAACCATAATTAACAACATTAGGGACAGTCGAGATTTTGAATCATTTGTCGACAAGTAACAGTACACAGCCGAATCAAATCAGCCAACATATGATATTCATGAGCGGCCATTTTGAATTTATGCAAATAAGATAATATAAAACATGTTTTTTCAATTGCAAAAAGTATGTTTTTTAAATCCCCATAAATAAAGTTTATCATAAATATACTCCTAGCCCACCACTTAGTTTTAGTCATGGATCTAAAAAATTACCATCTTGCCTGGTGGTAAATTATATGTTATGTTGTTAAATTATTATTAAGCTGAGGCTAAATAATTTTATCAATAAAACCTAAAATTCAATAACTGTTGGTGCACCTGCTATAGCTTGACATTGTGGACAACAATGTCTAAAACCACGTGATGGACTATCTTTGATAGGCCAATTAGAGGCAAAAGTTTTATGACTCGAGGGTTATTTTCAGTGGTGGCCATTGTGTATTTGTGTAAATTAGATAATATAGTAGTATCTTTTTTCCAATTGCACACTGATCTAGAGAGTGGTCATGATTTTACCATATCTGCAAAGCTTGCGTTGTAAAAAATTAAAAAACAAAAACAACAAAGATGTTAATTTTATGTTTTATCTTGACATTGACCCACAAATTCACCCATCAAGGTCAGCAAAGAAAAAATATAAAATTATCATATAAAGTCCTATGAGAAATTAAACAAACATCATACAAATCAATAAATTATGTACAGAACAGTTTTATTACACTGAATATCTCTACCGACCCCAAAAAGAGCGTGGCCTAAAAATACATCCTCCCCCTCCCCCAACTCAGGACTTTTAGTGTGTTACCAGTAGTCCAAGGGCTCAGAGTCGAATACCTCACCCACCCCCTCTTTATACCTGCCACCATTTTTTTCACATACTAGGATGTCTAAAAAAGCCATGTTAGTCACATGACTTGCGGTTGCAAAGAATCAGAATATATAATCCACGATGGCCGCCACTCTGTACATTTTTGGCCATTTTGAGCATATTGGGAGATTATTAATTTTTAAAAATAATCGTTTTTATCCGAGCCTAACCTTGTTTTTTACATATACAATGTTTTTTTTATGTTTCTTGTATATTTTTCCCTAACTCCGATGAGTGCTAGCTTGAAATGTGTAGGCATTTTTTTAATTCAAGGTCAAAGGTCAATTTTAAGATCAAATATGATTTTTCAACAAGTGAAGCTAGGAGCAAGTGTAATACCTCATTTTTATGTGATTTTGACTCTGCTATCTATTTTTGAATTTATTTTAATTATTCAAAGTCATTTTCAAAGTCAAAAGGTCAATTTCAAGGTCAAGTAAAAGAAAATATCGTTTTTACTAAAGAAACGTTAGAACATGTAAAATACCCCTTTTTCTGTACATTTTGAGCATATTGGGAAATTATTAAAAAAAAATAATAATCGCTTTAGTCCGAGCCTAATCTTGTTTTGTTACATATACAATGTTTTTTTGATGTTTCTTATAGATCTCTTTCTGCTGAATTTGAATCCATTGAGTGCTAGCTTGAACAGTTTTGGCATTTTTTTTAAAATTAACAGTCAAAGGTCAATTTCAATGGCAAATATGATTTTTTCAACAAATGAAGCGAGGAACAAGTGTAATACCACAATTCCATGTGATTTTCACTGGGCTATCTATTTCTAAAATTATTTTAGTTATTTAAAGTCATCTTCAAGGTCAAAAGGTCAAATTCAAAGTCATTTAAGAGAATATATCAAAGCTAAGTAAAGCTACGAACGCGTGTAATAATACCTCTTTTTCATGGAATTTTACAGAAAATCCATTCATAATATAATTTTGGTGATTCTAGGTCATCTTCAAGATCATTGATTAAACATGCTGTAACTGAAGTGATCAGGTGACAGAAACGCAAAGCTAGGAACATGTGCAATGCCGCTTCTTCGTGGAATTTTGACTGAAAAATCCATTTATAGTATTATTTTGGTGATTCAAGGGCATCTTCCTGATGGTTGTTATAGATTGTTTTGTGCGTAATTTAAATCCGAAAAAAATGGACATTTTTGTAAATGCATGGTCAAAGGTCAATTTTAAAGTAAATTATGATTTTTCAACAGATGAAGCTTGGGGAACAAGTGTTTAAAACGCGCCTTTCTACGCAGCACGCCAGTGCACCTTTGATTACGTTATATGGTTATCCAGCTTCAGAATCAGAAAGCAGAACTCTGCAGCGATGAGAACGTATACTGAGGCATTTTCAACTACTCTTCTCACTCTGCTAAGTCTAAGTCTCTTTGCGAGTCATATTCCTGTGTGGAGATGATTTTATCATGTTTAGCAGCAATTTCCTTATTACAATACCATCGTCTGTGACGAAACACTAAAGTACATGTATAGGCTGTGTCCCTCCAGGTAGTGTGTCAGCTTCTGGTCAGCTTCTATTGTTCTTAATTGCCTTGAACAAACTTGTATCGCGGAAGGCTCCCCCATCTGAACCGCTAACTTTAGCCACAATATTTACATTTTAGAATTTGAATAAGGAAAATCCATCAACACCAAGCTATAAAACCCTTTAGAAATGCAATTGATGCATCCACCACTTGCTGGGCATTTCATAGCAATTCGCTTCCAATCTAGGGCTCCTAATTCATCATAAAAGTACCATTTTTTCAGGAGACCTTCTGATACATATTTTCATTCTTCAGCTAATGAAGAACACTTTATGAACTCTTCTACGAACTCCTCAATTATGGCATCGCACGTGGTTGGTATGATGCTGACGATTGTGTTACTGGCAACGCGAAAGCCACAGAAGAGAGATTGATATGTTTCCCCAGTGGTTATAGATGATTATATATGGCCAGCCTTAAATCAAAAATAGGTGAAATAGCCTCACGAAGCTGTGTGTCTTTTTTCAATGCGATGTCTCACTCTGCCAAGAATTTGTTGGAAGAGGTCCTCATCCAGACGTAGAAAGTTTTTGTAAGAGTTACTATTATTACATGCAAGAAGATCTGGCAATAATTGACTTTAATAACCCCTGTGTTTTTCAGGTAGCTATTCCTCACACCACATTTTCTTTGTCTCTCTTTCCTCTTGCATAAAAGCCAACTGAGCTGTTGCAGCTGCAGCTCTGAGCAAGAGTTTTGCTTTGAAAATGTAGCAGCCAAGCCAGAGTCTTGTTAAAAACACTACTGTAACATTATTTTTCCTCAAGATCTATTTACACAAATGGAGCAGTCCATTTTTATAAAAATAGGGGCCGTACAAAAACAGTAAACATACATTATATAAACCTCATAGTTATGACCCTAGTAGCCGTATCATAACTGAACAATGACCTCAGTGCACACTGACCGTGGTACCCGTAAAGTGACCGTTAAACAACCTCATGGTAACCTCATGGAAGCGGCGCAAACAACGTGTTTTGCAGGTGAAAGTAAGCTTAACCGTCTGTTAAACTCGTGCTGCCCGTGAGGTAACCTTACAATTACATCAACCTCAATCTAGCCGTGAAAATGAGAAAGAAACGTAAAGAAACAGTTATTTTTTGGCCGCAATTAACTGACCGAAAGAACTTGACCATAGGTTAGATCTAGTTTTTCAACCTCATTTTCATGTGATTTTGACTGGGTAATATATTTGTTATATTATTTTCATAAACCCAAAGTTATCTTGAAGATCAAAAGATCAATTTCAAGGTGAAGTAAGCAAAAATGTATTTTTTACCAAATAACATGTGTATACCTCTTTTTCGTAGGATTCAAATCTATTTATGATATTATTTTGGTGATTCAATGTTATCTTCAAGATCGAAAGGTCTATTTCAAGGTTAAAAATGTGAGAATATGATTTTTTAGCAACAAAAATAGAAAGCAGTGTAATACCCGGTACGTCGTTTTGTGCAATTTTGACTGTATAATCCATTTCGGGTACTATTTTGATGATTAAAGATCATATTCGAGGTCAAAAGGTCAATTTCAGGGTAAAGTAAAGGAAAATATTATTTTACATATAAAGCTATAGGAAGGTGTGTAATAACTCTTTTTCGCGGGATTGAGGCTGAAAAATCCATGTCTTCTATTATGTTGGTGATTTGAGGTCATCCTCAAGGTCAAAAAGTTAATTTCATGATTAAATATTATTTGTAGTATATATGCTACAAGCTATTTAGGTGTTGAAATCTGAAGGAAATGTTTTAACGGTCGACTAGGAGACGTAAAAGTGCAATGAGAAAGCGTTAGAGGACAATGAGGAGGTATTGGAGAGCAATGAGGAGGAGTATTGATGGGCATTGAGGAGGCGTTAAAGGGCGACCAAGAGGCGCTAAAGTACGACCAGTGTCACATGAATTATAAAATGATGCCTAAAGCAAAATCGAATATCCAGCTGATGTTTTTTCAGATAATTCAGACAATACGCGTCACCTTTGTAAATAACATCCTGCGTAGAATTCCACCTCTTGCTCTGCCAGAATTCACAGCAGTAAAATCATTGTGACCATTTCTCAAAATATTTTGTACATAAAATTGAAATTATTCTTACCAAATTTGCGTATGAAGTACCAAATATTGCAGCAGTGCAAAAAAAACTGAAATCGAATCCAAAAAGAAAGATTTTGAATGTGCGACAGAAGATGAAATTAAAAAGCCTTTTTTGGGCTTATCGTCAAAATCATGTGATCTGAACTCCATTCCTACAAGGGTGCTGAAAAATTGTCTTGACATACTAATAACTCCCATGACTGATAAAATCAACATTTTAATGGAAAAATTTCCTAAAAATTACACAGATGCGCATATAAGACTACCGGGTAAAAACATCTCTTCCTAAAAACAAACTGAAAAAATGCACTTATGTATCCAACTTGTGTTTCAATTCCCAAATCTTAGAAAACGTAGTAGCCAATCGTCTGGAACATCATATACAATATAGCCATCTATCTGATCCATTACAATATGCCTACTGGAAACAGCATTCTATAGAATCAGCTCTACTGACAGTACACAATGATATACTTGTTAGTATGGTCAAGGGTGAAGCTACAACTCTGACACTGCTTGACTTGTCGGCTGCTTTCGACAACAAACCTGAATATCTCACTGACTTACTTGTTGGGCCGAAATGCTCAAAATATATAAACTCCGCAAATTCAAATTTATTTTTTGTTCACCTTGAAACTAAGACTGGGTGAAGAGCTTTCATCATAGCGTATTGCCTCTTCGTTGCAATTGAAGGCCTATCTTCAGCACCTCTTCTTCGCCCTGAACACTCTTTAACGCATTTTTGTCACCTTTTAGCACCTCTCCAGCGATCTTTAGCGACTCTTAATCGCCATTTAACGCCTTCCCGTCACCATTCAACGCCTCTGCGGCACCTTCGACCACCATACATTGCCTTTCAATGCTTTTGAGTCGACCTTTATCATTTGTTCTTTGCCTTTTAACACCTTCCCGTCGCACTCTAATGCCTGTCATTCACCATATAACGCCTCTGCATCGCCCTTAGTGCCTTCTCCTCGCCTTTAAACAACTACCCCTCACCATTTAGCTACTTTACATCACCCTATAACGCTTTTCCATTGTCATTTAACGCTTCATGGTCGCCCTTTAATGCCTCCTCTTCATCCTTTATCGCCTTGCCATCGCCATTTAACACCTCCGTTGCCTTTTAACGCTTTTCCATCGCCATTTAACGCATCTGCAGTGTCTTCAATGCCTCTCTTTTGCCCTTAAATGCATCTCCTCTGGCATTTGACATCTTTTATTCGCCCTTTAACACCTCCCCGTCGCCCTTTGACGTCTCTCTGTTGCCCATTGACATACTTGCATTGTTATTTAACGGTACCTTGTTGTCCTCTAACGCTGCTCCACAGCCCTTTAATGCCTCCCTGTCGATTTTTAACACATCCGGTCGCACTTTAGTGTCCCCTCTTTGCCCCCTGACGCCTACTTATTGTCTTTTGGCGTATCCTCACTGCCCTTCAAAACCTCCTCATTGTCCTTAACACCTCACCATCTTCTTTGTCCTATAACGCTGTTCCATTGTTCCATCAAAAAATGCCTCCGGCCAACTTTTAACACATCCGGCCACACTTTAAGGTATCTTCTTCACCCTTTAACGCCTGCTTGTTGCCCATTAGCGTATCCTCATTGCCCTTCAATACCTCCTTACGGCTCTTTAACGCCTCACCATTGCCGTTTAACCCTTCTCAGTCTCCCTTTAGCACCCTGTTTGTCACCTTTTATCACCTTGTCTCTGCCCTTCAACGCCTCCCCACCGTCCGTTAACGCCTCCCTGTTGCTTTTTAACGCCTCACCATTGACCTGAATGAGTTTCTGTCACCTGATCATTTCACTTACAGCATGTTTAATGAAGATGACCTACAATCACCAAAATTATATTATGAATGTATTTTTCTTTCAAAATCGCATCAAAAAGAGGTATTACGCGCGTTCCTAACTTTACTTGCTTAAATTTTTTTTTTCTCTTAAATGACCTTGAAATTGACCTTTTACCTTAAAGATAACATTGAATATTTAAAATAATTTCAGAAATGGATAGCCCAGTCAAAATCACGTGAAAATGAGGTAGTGTACTTGTTCCTAGCTTCATTTGTTACAAAATCACATTTGACCTTGAAATTGACTTTTGACCTTGTTCTTAAAAAAAATGCCCAAACTTTTCAAGCTAGCACTCACCAGATATGAATTTAGCTGAAAAAAATCTCTAAGAAACAGCAAAAAGACATTGTATAAGTAACAAAATAAGGTCGGACTAAAGCAGTTATATTTTAAAATGAATGGTTTGTTCAAAATGCCCAAAAATGGCCAACTATATCCAGATTCGCAGCCATCTGGGATTAGATATTCTGATACATTGCAACCTCAAGTAACGTGACTAACATGGCTTTTTTTACATCCCTAGACATCCTAGTATATGACAGCCCTTGAACTATAGAGACCTCATAAAAGAACTCGACTGCCCTCTCGTAGTTCTTGGTCAAGTGCAATAAAGCCCTGGACTACAATGTGACGACACATGTGACGCTCAACACAGAAACGACCCATTTACACAACTATGATCCACATTTAGAGAGAAATAAACATATGTCATATAACAAAACCTGAGCCTAAACATGGTTAAAACAAGAAAAAGCAGGTTTAAGACAAGTTTTATCAATAAATCAAGTTTTAATATGTAGAGTAGCACAAATAAAACATCTATTTTTTCAAATCTGGGTACCTTTAGCGAGGCTTTCAATCAGGCGGATATAGCTGTCGATATAGGGCCTAAGCATTGACGGAGACTACGAATCCTCATTTTATTCAACATAACCCGAAGTCGATAAGATTTGCAAACGATATTCTGTGAAACTGACCATAACCTCCTTTGTTTTTATTGAGCTTGCTAATACAATGAAGAATGGGGGAGGGGTATTATATAACCTTGTTTTCACCGAGTGACGCCACTGCGTTTAACATAATGAGGTATGGGAGAGGGGGTCTTATATAACCTTTTTTTCACCGCGTGACGTCACTGCGTTTGACAGAAGACGTAAATTGTGGTAACAACATCCATGCGTAAGCTGTGGGAACGACATACGAATTACGTTCCACTGAAATTAAAAAACTATAGTAAGATCCTGATCGAGGGTTTTAACTGACTTAAGACACATTCGACCATAATGATGATCTATCGCAATGAACATCTCGGTCACACCTGGATGATTATAGCACAATAGGCCTACGCTGATAATTGGTCTATACTTGATAAACAATAACTCTCCATTCCCGGTTTGGAATGTAGTGGTCGGACAAAGCAAATAATGTAGTGGTGTGATTTAATGTCTTGAAGTGTGTAGTATAATACTTTTATCAAGATAGATTATTTAAATGTCAGCTTACCCCTTCCATCTTAAAAGTCCGAACAGGGGACCACGGTGGTGAAAGTGTTAAATAAAGAACAGTAGGGACATACACGATTCACGAAAGATGTGCACATTTCTTAAAAGAACCTAAAATATAATTTCTGTAATAAATTCTGAAGAATGAGTAAAGAGTTTTCTGACGAAATGTTAACAGAAGTATTTTTAACGTGATAAGATACAGATGTTTGTATCTGTACAATGTTTTCTCACTCAATGTTTTTCTGGACTGTATAGTTTCTCGAAGATACCTTATTAATTACAGCCCCCTCCACAGACATCAGTCCATGACCTCTATGACCTGATCTATATCGTAGAACATTCCATTACATCTGTCAGTCGTAACATTCCGATTAAGACCAGGTATTCCTGAGGTACAGCAGTTGACCGAGAATGAATAAATAATGGTGTTTTAGGCCAACTTTGTAAACATATAGGTTAAGCTGGTCAAGGAGAATCTCCTGAGGATGGTGAGATGAATGAGATGACACTGCCCTCTAGACACGGGGTTCGAAATTCGATCCCCGGCAGTATGAGGTCGAGCACGCTACCTCTCTGTCGCAATGCGTTAAGTAGGCATACACAATTAGCAATTAAATTTAAGCCGGGAGCGACGGGACAGGGATTTTCTCTCTATATATAAGTGTAAGCAAAGGTCCTACCAGGGTCACATCAGTGTCAAATTGAGCTGGCACACTGCATGTATATCCAGCCTAGCATATAATAAATTATCGTCATAGTTTAAGATTGTAAAACATGTAATAATATTAAATATTAGGCACTTGCTTACTACTATACAAATACAATACAAATCAGTCGATACATTTGACGCGTGTATAAAAGTCAAAATGTTCTCTGCCCACTAATGTATAATCTCTGTTATACGCTAGGCGGCACTGAGGTTTTACGGTGTTCCAGCTATATCCAGAGCACGTGTCATCGTCCAGACACTCCTGTTCACAGCCACCCTTTGTTGTAACACCTGCTATTTGACTGTCATTATTCTCTAATCCTATGTTTACGTCTCCTATAAATGCTTCTTCACACGTTGCTGAGGTAAGGAGAAAAAGAAGAAGAAAACAATGATGTAATACACGAAAAACCGCGAGCCCCTTCAACTATTATACTCATATAGGCCTATTATTTTCCATTTTGAATCTTTCTTTGCTTACACATTAGTTGTATATCAAATAGCTTAATCGTTGGGTGCTGAGATTTTCATTATCCACATATAGATGGCGCTCAAATCAACCCCTGCTGTAATCCCTTGAGGTCAGAATGAAGATGCATAGGGAATATTTAACGTCTGAAAACTATTCTTTCAATAACTTTTGTAATTATAAAACTGCCATATGTAGGCCTAAACATGATTAATGTACAACACGATTAGAAGTAAATTCTGCAGCCAAAGTAAATTAACTAAGTGTATGGTATTTTGTTTTACACTTACACCCACACGTCTTTTCAAAGTGAACACAGCATGGCGACGGATACACTTCCTCTCTGTCTTCTTTGCGAATGAAGCAGTCTCCTTTGGTGTAGTCGTAGTTGGCCTGCTTGCATGCCGATTCCTGTTTACAAATCTGTATACATCTTTCTACATCTACATCGACCTCCACGAGTACTGCACCATCACTATTAAAGCTCATGGTTTGTGTAATAAAACAGTCTGAAATAACAGTTGTGATCCATAATGCTAATAAATAAGATAACAGTTAGAAAATGTCACATTATTATGGTAGGCCTATAGCGACATGTGGTGCTATGCAGGGGCGTGCATGCGAGGGGGGGGGGGGGTGGTCTCAATTGTATTTTTTGACCGCCCCCCCCGAAAAAAAAAAAAAAAAAAAAAAACTTGACGAAAAACTGCGCACGCCCCTGCTATACCAATGTTACTTGTGCTGTAAATAAATGTCATCATTGTTGGAACCAGCGCAAGAATGCCATCATGATTTGATTGTGGGCCGCGAATATAGTGTCTGATAGCCTAGCCAAGATAGGATCGACATTGAAATGTTGTTTTGACCGATTTATCAGCTGGATGCGTGTGTCGTACATATAATGTATCAGTGAATATACTGTGATCTGGTAAACGATGTCCCAGTGTTGCCAACACCTAGTTCTTATTACCATGATTACAGGATGGTCGCAGAGCTGGGTCGCTCGATGTGTACCATACATGTAAGTAGGCCAAGATCAGATGGTTATGCATTGGGCCAACAAGTTTGTTGGTTCGACTCCAAACCATCATCTTAGATAATGGTCCTGCGTCAAAACTAAACGTTTGATTCAATACATTTGGATGCTGATGGCTGAGGAGACGGAAGATGGTATACAGTTGCTGAATTTTGGTTGCATACCGTCTTCTGCTTCTTCTGGGATCGAGCGAATCAATAACGCTCCGACGATTGCTCAGGGGGTGTCTAGTTACTTTGTCGTGATGCATGGTGTAGTTTTATTGTCCTAGTATACGTATATTAAATTATTTCTGCTTGTTTTGATAACTGGTTTATTTTCATTTCAGAATAATTATGATTCTTGACTTTCAAGCTCTAGTTGTATTGATTTTTCTGCACGACAGCATACCCAGAGTAAGTCTTAACGCGTGATACTGTCCCTACGCCTTATATATATATATAAAAAACACTGAAAAGACAATAATTATATTTAGCCTAGAACCCCACCCTAACCAGAGCCATACGATAATTGTTTTCAAAATGTTAGGCATGTTTTATATCATGAAACTGAGCTGTTCCATCAAATGTGATCTCAACAAATGGTTAAGATTATATGACGTTAGCAAGTTTTTTCATGGTTGTAATTATTTGTGTAACGAGCCACATTAAAGTATCCATAGATGACCTTCCATAGGATTCTCCATAATTATACTACAGTAAAAATAATCAAATGTATGTCATTTACAATGTCAAAAAAATTGCATGCTTTTATGATCCAACAAATAAAGTAATACAAACCCCCATGTGCTCTTGATGTACTATATGAGGACGTTGATTGTTCTGGTGTAGACTTAGCTGTAAATGGCTCAGGTGTAGACCCATTCACCGGGTGTTCAGTGAATGGGTATGGGCAGATGTTATCGGACACATCGCTTACTGCAGATGATAAATCTCCGAAATTACCAAG
Organism: Flabesymbios commensalis; assembly: GCA_964017125.1. Taxonomy (NCBI): domain Eukaryota; kingdom Metazoa; phylum Annelida; class Polychaeta; order Terebellida; family Flabelligeridae; genus Flabesymbios; species Flabesymbios commensalis. The sequence goes on from OZ024913.1 coordinate 11,317,894, forward strand.
CTCGAATATCAGATGAGAAGTCGTTATGTTCAGAAGCAGGGTGTCATCTGCATCTTCACTAACACCAACACCTGAATACACCAACACTATGTATACGTCACTGCTAAAAAATCGTTGTCTTCGTAAAAAACATTGACTTGTAAATTTCCATCAAACTAGAACGATGCGCGGGTTATTCAACTGTAATCAAGATTAATTCATTGTAATATGTGCAAGAAGATGAACGATGACTCAATTTGCTTAAATTGCATTTCCTACCGACAACTTTAGCATGACTTTCTCTCAGTTGATCCAAGGCATCTGGCAAATCAGAGCGGTACTCTTCATCAACTTCTCCGTCCGTGATAAAGATGACCACATTCGCCACGTCTCTTCTGTCTCCAGCCGCTTGGACAAAAACCTCGTTGAACATGACATTGATCGCCAGAGGGGTGTTTGTTTTAGAACCAATTAATTCCATTTGATCAATGTCATCCAGTATATTGTCGTTATCATTAAGGAAAATTTCTATTCGTACTATATCGCTGAATGTCACAACTGCAAATCTGTGTTCACTATTTACAACTGAAGACCTCTCAATAACATTTTTCAAGAACATTTTGATTAGGTTCCATTTGCCTTCGCCATTGTCTTTAATTTTTTCAGAGCTGTGAACCAGGAATACGATGTCACCCATGCCACATTCTAGAAGTAAAACCATAAATATAGTTAAATGCTGAAATATGGTATGCAAACAAATATTTAAGTCATGTTCTTAAGATCATCTACAATGACATAACATACAGCTCTATCGTATTTGAATATTTTTAAATCAGATGTGATTTATTAGTCGAACCACATTCAGGGTTGGTTTGGCGTCTATAATATTAGTTCATCCCTAACGAGAGCCATACGATAATTGTTTTCAAAATGTTAGGCATGTTTTATATCATGAAACCAAGCTGTTCCATCAAATGTGATCTCAACAAATGGTTAAGATTATATGACGCTAGCAAGTTTTTTCATGGTTGTAATTATTTGTGTAACGAGCCACATTAAAGTATCCATAGATGACCTTACATAGGATTCTCCATTAATTACACTACAGTAAAAATAATAAAATGTATGTCATTTACAATGTCAAACAAATTGCATGCTTTTATGATCCAACAAATAAAGTAATACAAACCCCCATGTGCTCTTGATGTACTATATGAGGACGTTGATTGTTCTGGTGTAGACTTAGCTGTAAATGGCTCAGGTGTAGACCCATTCATCGGGTGTTCAGTGAATGGGTATGGGCAGATGTTATCGGACACAACGCTTACTGCAGATGATAAATCTCCGAAATTACCAAGCTCGAATATCAGATCAGAAGTCGTTATGTTCAGAAGCAGGGTGTCATTTGCATCCTCACTAACACCAACACCTGAATACACCAACAATATGTATACGTCACTGCTAAAAAATCGTTGTCTTCGTAAAAAACATTGACTTTCCATCAAACTAGAACGATGCGCGAGTTATTCAACTGTAATCAAGATTAATTCATTGTAATATGTGCAAGAAAATGAACAATGACTCAATTTTATTAAATTGCATTTCCTACCGACAACTTTAGCGTGACTTTCTCTCAGTTGATCCAAGGCATCTGGCAAGTCAGAGCGGTACTCTTCATCAACTTCTCCGTCCGTGATAAAGATGACCACATTCGCCACGTCCCTTCTGTCTCCTGCCGTTTGGACAAAAACCTCGTTGAAAATGACATTGATCGCCAGAGGGGTGTTAGTTTTAGAACCAATTAATTCCATTTGATCAATGTCATCCAGTATATTGTCGTTATCATTAAGGAAAACTTCTATTCGTACTATATCGCTGAATGTCACAACTGCAAATCTGTGTTCACTATTTACAACTGAAGACCTCTCAATAACATTTTTCAAGAACATCTTGATTAGGTTCCATTTGCTTTCGCCATTGTCTTTAATTTTTTCAGAGCTGTGAACCAGGAATACGATGTCACCCATGTCACATTCTAGAAGTAAAACCGTAAATATAGTTAAATGCTTAAATATGGTATGCAAACAAATATTTAAGGCATGTTCTTAAGATCATCTACAATGACATAACATAAAGCTTTATCGTATTTGAATATTTTCAAATCAGATGTGATTTCTTAGTCGAACCACATCCAGAGTTGTTTTGGCGTCTATAATATTAGTTCTTCCCTAACCAGAGCCATACGATAATTGTTTTCAAAATGTTAGACATGTTTTATATCATGAAACCGAGTTGTTCCATCAAATGTGATCTCAACAAATGGTTAAGATTATATGACGCTAGCAAGTTTTTTCATGGTTGTAATTATTTCTGTAACGAGCCACATTAAAATATCCATAGATGACTTTCCATAGGATTCTCCATTAATTATACTACAGTAAAAATAATAAAATGTATGTCATTTACAATGTCAAAAAAATTGCATGCTTTTATGATCCAACAAATAAAGTAACACAAACCCCCATGTGCTCTTGATGTACTATATGAGGACGTTGATTGTTCTGGTGTAGACTTAGCTGTAAATGGCTCAGGTGTAGACCCATTCATCGGGTGTTCAGTGAATGGGTATGGGCAGATGTTATCGGACACAACGCTTACTGCAGATGATAAATCTCCGAAATTACCAAGCTCGAATATCAGATCAGAAGTCGTTATGTTCAGAAGCAGGGTGTCATTTGCATCCTCACTAACACCAACACCTGAATACACCAACAATATGTATACGTCACTGCTAAAAAATCGTTGTCTTCGTAAAAAACATTGACTTTCCATCAAACTAGAACGATGCGCGAGTTATTCAACTGTAATCAAGATTAATTCATTGTAATATGTGCAAGAAAATGAACAATGACTCAATTTTATTAAATTGCATTTCCTACCGACAACTTTAGCGTGACTTTCTCTCAGTTGATCCAAGGCATCTGGCAAGTCAGAGCGGTACTCTTCATCAACTTCTCCGTCCGTGATAAAGATGACCACATTCGCCACGTCCCTTCTGTCTCCTGCCGTTTGGACAAAAACCTCGTTGAACATGACATTGATCGCCAGAGGGGTGTTAGTTTTAGAACCAATCAATTCCATTTGATCAATGTCATCCAGTATATTGTCGTTATCATTAAGGAAAACTTCTATTCGTACTATATCGCTGAATGTCACAACTGCAAATCTGTGTTCACTATTTACAACTGAAGACCTCTCAATAACATTTTTCAAGAACATCTTGATTAGGTTCCATTTGCTTTCGCCATTGTCTTTAATTTTTTCAGAGCTGTGAACCAGGAATACGATGTCACCCATGTCACATTCTAGAAGCAAAACCGTAAATATAGTTAAATGCTTAAATATGGTATGCAAACAAATATTTAAGGCATGTTCTTAAGATCATCTACAATGACATAACATACAGCTTTATCGTATTTGAATATTTTCAAATCAGATGTGATTTCTTAGTCGAACCACATCCAGAGTTGTTTTGGCGTCTATAATATTAGTTCTTCCCTAACCAGAGCCATACGATAATTGTTTTCAAAATGTTAGACATGTTTTATATCATGAAACCGAGTTGTTCCATCAAATGTGATCTCAACAAATGGTTAAGATTATATGACGCTAGCAAGTTTTTTCATGGTTGTAATTATTTCTGTAACGAGCCACATTAAAATATCCATAGATGACTTTCCATAGGATTCTCCATTAATTATACTACAGTAAAAATAATAAAATGTATGTCATTTACAATGTCAAAAAAATTGCATGCTTTTATGATCCAACAAATAAAGTAACACAAACCCCCATGTGCTCTTGATGTACTATATGAGGACGTTGATTGTTCTGGTGTAGACTTAGCTGTAAATGGCTCAGGTGTAGACCCATTCATCGGGTGTTCAGTGAATGGGTATGGGCAGATGTTATCGGACACAACGCTTACTGCAGATGATAAATCTCCGAAATTACCAAGCTCGAATATCAGATCAGAAGTCGTTATGTTCAGAAGCAGGGTGTCATTTGCATCCTCACTAACACCAACACCTGAATACACCAACAATATGTATACGTCACTGCTAAAAAATCGTTGTCTTCGTAAAAAACATTGACTTTCCATCAAACTAGAACGATGCGCGAGTTATTCAACTGTAATCAAGATTAATTCATTGTAATATGTGCAAGAAAATGAACAATGACTCAATTTTATTAAATTGCATTTCCTACCGACAACTTTAGCGTGACTTTCTCTCAGTTGATCCAAGGCATCTGGCAAGTCAGAGCGGTACTCTTCATCAACTTCTCCGTCCGTGATAAAGATGACCACATTCGCCACGTCCCTTCTGTCTCCTGCCGTTTGGACAAAAACCTCGTTGAACATGACATTGATCGCCAGAGGGGTGTTAGTTTTAGAACCAATCAATTCCATTTGATCAATGTCATCCAGTATATTGTCGTTATCATTAAGGAAAACTTCTATTCGTACTATATCGCTGAATGTCACAACTGCAAATCTGTGTTCACTATTTACAACTGAAGACCTCTCAATAACATTTTTCAAGAACATCTTGATTAGGTTCCATTTGCTTTCGCCATTGTCTTTAATTTTTTCAGAGCTGTGAACCAGGAATACGATGTCACCCATGTCACATTCTAGAAGTAAAACCGTAAATATAGTTAAATGCTTAAATATGGTATGCAAACAAATATTTAAGGCATGTTCTTAAGATCATCTACAATGACATAACATACAGCTTTATCGTATTTGAATATTTTCAAATCAGATGTGATTTCTTAGTCGAACCACATCCAGAGTTGTTTTGGCGTCTATAATATTAGTTCTTCCCTAACCAGAGCCATACGATAATTGTTTTCAAAATGTTAGACATGTTTTATATCATGAAACCGAGTTGTTCCATCAAATGTGATCTCAACAAATGGTTAAGATTATATGACGCTAGCAAGTTTTTTCATGGTTGTAATTATTTCTGTAACGAGCCACATTAAAATATCCATAGATGACCTTCCATAGGATTCTCCATTAATTATACTACAGTAAAAATAATAAAATGTATGTCATTTACAATGCCAAAAAAATGCATGCTTTTATGATCCAACAAATAAAGTAATACAAACCCCCATGTGCTCTTGATGTACTATATGAGGACGTTGATTGTTCTGGTGTAGACTTAGCTGTAAATGGCTCAGGTGTAGACCCATTCACCGGGTGTTCAGTGAATGGGTATGGGCAGATGTTATCGGACACATCGCTTACTGCAGATGATAAATCTCCGAAATTAGCAAGCTCGAATATCAGATCAGAAGTCGTTATGTTCAGAAGCAGGGCCTCATCTGCATCCTCACTAACACCAACACCTGAATACACCAACAATATGTATACGTCACTGCTAAAAAAACGTTGTCTTCGTAAAAAACATTGACTTGTAAATTTCCATCAAACTAGAACGATGCGCGGGTTATTCAACTGTAATCAAGATTAATTCATTGTAATATGTGTAAGAAAATGAGCAATGACTCAATTTGATTAAATTGCATTTCCTACCGACAACTGTAGCATGACTTTCTCTAAGTCGATCCAAGGCATCTGGCAAGTCAGAGCGGTACTCTTCATCAACTTCTCCGTCCGTGATAAAGATGACCACATTCGCCACGTCTCTTCTGTCTCCTGCCGCTTGGACAAAAACCTCGTTGAACATGACATTGATCGCCAGAGGGGTGTTTGTTTTAGAACCAATTAATTCCATTTGATCAATGTCATCCAGTATATTGTCGTTATCATTAAGGAAAACTTCTATTCGTACTATATCGCTGAATGTCACAACTGCAAATCTGTGTTCACTATTTACAACTGAAGACCTCTCAATAACATTTTTCAAGAACATTTTGATTAGGTTCCATTTGCCTTCGCCATTGTCTTTAATTTTTTCAGAGCTGTGAACCAGGAATACGATGTCACCCATGCCACATTCTAGAAGTAAAACCATAAATATAGTTAAATGCTGAAATATGGTATGCAAACAAATATTTAAGTCATGTTCTTAAGATCATCTACAATGACATAACATACAGCTTTATCGTATTTGAATATTTTTAAATCAGATGTGATTTATTAGTCGAACCACATTCAGGGTTGGTTTGGCGTCTATAATATTAGTTCATCCCTAACGAGAGCCATACGATAATTGTTTTCAAAATGTTAGGCATGTTTTATATCATGAAACCAAGCTGTTCCATCAAATGTGATCTCAACAAATGGTTAAGATTATATGACGCTAGCAAGTTTTTTCATGGTTGTAATTATTTGTGTAACGAGCCACATTAAAGTATCCATAGATGACCTTACATAGGATTCTCCATTAATTACACTACAGTAAAAATAATAAAATGTATGTCATTTACAATGTCAAACAAATTGCATGCTTTTATGATCCAACAAATAAAGTAATACAAACCCCCATGTGCTCTTGATGTACTATATGAGGACGTTGATTGTTCTGGTGTAGACTTAGCTGTAAATGGCTCAGGTGTAGACCCATTCATCGGGTGTTCAGTGAATGGGTATGGGCAGATGTTATCGGACACAACGCTTACTGCAGATGATAAATCTCCGAAATTACCAAGCTCGAATATCAGATCAGAAGTCGTTATGTTCAGAAGCAGGGTGTCATTTGCATCCTCACTAACACCAACACCTGAATACACCAACAATATGTATACGTCACTGCTAAAAAATCGTTGTCTTCGTAAAAAACATTGACTTTCCATCAAACTAGAACGATGCGCGAGTTATTCAACTGTAATCAAGATTAATTCATTGTAATATGTGCAAGAAAATGAACAATGACTCAATTTTATTAAATTGCATTTCCTACCGACAACTTTAGCGTGACTTTCTCTCAGTTGATCCAAGGCATCTGGCAAGTCAGAGCGGTACTCTTCATCAACTTCTCCGTCCGTGATAAAGATGACCACATTCGCCACGTCCCTTCTGTCTCCTGCCGTTTGGACAAAAACCTCGTTGAACATGACATTGATCGCCAGAGGGGTGTTAGTTTTAGAACCAATCAATTCCATTTGATCAATGTCATCCAGTATATTGTCGTTATCATTAAGGAAAACTTCTATTCGTACTATATCGCTGAATGTCACAACTGCAAATCTGTGTTCACTATTTACAACTGAAGACCTCTCAATAACATTTTTCAAGAACATCTTGATTAGGTTCCATTTGCTTTCGCCATTGTCTTTAATTTTTTCAGAGCTGTGAACCAGGAATACGATGTCACCCATGTCACATTCTAGAAGTAAAACCGTAAATATAGTTAAATGCTTAAATATGGTATGCAAACAAATATTTAAGGCATGTTCTTAAGATCATCTACAATGACATAACATACAGCTTTATCGTATTTGAATATTTTCAAATCAGATGTGATTTCTTAGTCGAACCACATCCAGAGTTGTTTTGGCGTCTATAATATTAGTTCTTCCCTAACCAGAGCCATACGATAATTGTTTTCAAAATGTTAGACATGTTTTATATCATGAAACCGAGTTGTTCCATCAAATGTGATCTCAACAAATGGTTAAGATTATATGACGCTAGCAAGTGTTTTCATGGTTGTAATTATTTCTGTAACGAGCCACATTAAAATATCCATAGATGACCTTCCATAGGATTCTCCATTAATTATACTACAGTAAAAATAATAAAATGTATGTCATTTACAATGCCAAAAAAATGCATGCTTTTATGATCCAACAAATAAAGTAATACAAACCCCCATGTGCTCTTGATGTACTATATGAGGACGTTGATTGTTCTGGTGTAGACTTAGCTGTAAATGGCTCAGGTGTAGACCCATTCACCGGGTGTTCAGTGAATGGGTATGGGCAGATGTTATCGGACACATCGCTTACTGCAGATGATAAATCTCCGAAATTAGCAAGCTCGAATATCAGATCAGAAGTCGTTATGTTCAGAAGCAGGGCCTCATCTGCATCCTCACTAACACCAACACCTGAATACACCAACAATATGTATACGTCACTGCTAAAAAAACGTTGTCTTCGTAAAAAACATTGACTTGTAAATTTCCATCAAACTAGAACGATGCGCGGGTTATTCAACTGTAATCAAGATTAATTCATTGTAATATGTGTAAGAAAATGAGCAATGACTCAATTTGATTAAATTGCATTTCCTACCGACAACTGTAGCATGACTTTCTCTAAGTCGATCCAAGGCATCTGGCAAGTCAGAGCGGTACTCTTCATCAACTTCTCCGTCCGTGATAAAGATGACCACATTCGCCACGTCCCTTCTGTCTCCTGCCGCTTGGACAAAAACCTCGTTGAACATGACATTGACCGCCAGAGGGGTGTTTGTTTTAGAACCAATTAATTCCATTTGATCAATGTCATCCAGTATGTTGTCGTTATCATTAAGGAATACTTCTATTCGTACTATATCGCTGAATGTCACAACTGCAAATCTGTGTTCACTATTCACAACTGAAGACCTCTCAATAACATTTTTCAAGAACATCTTGATTAGGTTCCATTTGCCTTCGCCATTGTCTTTTTTTTCAGAGCTGTGAACCAGGAATACGATGTCACCCATGTCACATTCTAGAAGTAAAACCGTAAATATAGTTAAATGCTGAAATATGGTATGCAAACAAATATTTGAGTCAAGTTCTTAAGATCATCTACAATGACATAACATAAAGCTTTATCGTATTTGAATATTTTCAAATCAGATGTGATTTCTTAGTCAAACCACATCCAGAGTTGTTTTGGCGTCTATAATATTAGTTCTTCCATGGAAGTCGTTTCTCTTGGTCTGCGGAATTCTAAATGCAGTGAAACATGAGGATATTACATGGGGATATTCCATAAGGAAAGCCATTAAACACCCGTTTGCTGGTGGGTAGGCCTACAGCATTTAATAAATCTAATCGATTTTTGGCCTCAGATATGGTAATTTATATTGAAGGGACCCGTGGGATGAGATATTTTCAATTTTGAAAATATAATTTATATGAAGCTAGCCTACAGATCTTAACTAAAAATACAAAAAAGTCAAAAAACAATTTTAAAGCACCAAAAAAGAGTGAAATAGTAGTTATATTTCCAGGTCGTATATTGCCATGTAAACAAAACAAGGCAGGAATATACAGCACTTTACACAACATATTCCCACGTCTTGGACGCTTAGATCAAAGCAATCGCTGCTAATTGGTGTCTTACAGTCAGGACATGGGGGGATACACCTGCAGCACTGATTGTCTGCCCAACGCTGGGCCGACGGCATCAACTTGTGGCCCAATGCTGTAGGAACATTCAACCGTCTTTTAGTAAGTGTTTAGGTAATACAAAAAGATTGTTTGGGTTTTAAGCGAATTCATAGAAATGTTGATAATTTTTTTTAAATCTAAAAACGGTGAAAAAAAATCATGATCTGGAGGATACACTACATCATTACAAAGCTAAAAACAAAAATTGATGTCATCCCAAGGAGCTGCTTTAAGTCATGCATTTTAGATTGATCAATGTTAACTAAAACCAAGACAAACGACTTAAACGGGTTAGAGAGCATTATTATTGACACAAAAACAACTCTGTTGGTTATTTGACTAAGACGTTTAAGCATTTTATAACAATAATTGTCTCTCAACATGCTAATTTATGTTAATTTATGCAAATCAGATTGATCTGTGGTTTTAGAAATCTCGTAAAACGACCCCGGTGGGGTGGAAAACATGGACATAGACACCAAAAACAACTCTGTGGGTGATTTGGTTGAAAAGTTGGTGCATTTTATACATTTTTGTCCTTGAATATGCTATTTTTTGTTTAATTAGGCAGATTGATATGCAGTTATGAGAATAATACGCTTGATGTCTCTAGTTCTGGCCTATTCTGTAAGATATTCACTTGGTGTGTTTCCTGCGAGTTTATCCTGCAGGGTATGATGCACTTGGTCCTCTTTTTGCTGTTTTTATCCTACAGGGTATACACTTGGTCTGTTTATTGCTGGTATGGGTCTAGGACGTTATTTCGACAGGTAAAATGAACTGAATCGGGTTTTAGGCCACCTTTGTGCACATATAGGCTAAACTGGGCCAGGAGAACCTCCCGAGGATGATGAGATGAATGAGATGACACTGTACTCCAGACACAGGATTCGAAATTCAAACCCTGGCGGTCTGAGGCCGAGCACGCTGCCTCTCGGTCACGGAGGCTCCCCACATTACACGTGAATGGGGAAGAAACATTTCTGTTTCTTCCAAACCGCCGAGACCGGGAACCGAACGCCGAACTCTAGCGTGAAAGGTAGCGGTGCTAACCACTACCCTAGGGCACCCGCCCGTTTCGACATGTAGTTTGACAGGTAGATATTCCGACAGGTTTATATTCCGACAGATACATATTCGAGAGCGTTGGTGATGAAAAAGTCAGCTTCATAGAAATACTCTCACTTTTAAACACTGGACCAGTTATATGCCTAATAATTTAAATTGTTGCTTCATTTATGATCTGAACGTATTGCACGCATTGCAAAGGTTAATTTTGTTTTTTTTTGTTTAAACATGTAGACTGGCTACGACAAAAGTAATAGCGGATCAGTAACTACATTATACTATTTTACTATATTTCAATAAGTGAAACGTACTTACATAAATTTCCAGCTTTCGAATTTTGCTTACTATATTTACCTTCCAAGCTATCCCGAAGTGTAACATTAAATTCATAAGTCCGGCCTTAAGTATTCGACATACAACTTTATGCTGCAACATTGTAAACTCTGACCAAATTATTGTCATATGACGGCCCCAGTTAAAAGCTCACTAGTCTGAAGTGGCCATTTACCAGTTGACAAGGCAAAACTCAAAAATCAAGAATTGGAAATCAGAAGCTTAAAATTTAACTTTAGAGATTAGAACACGGAAATTGGCTGTTTCTAATTTGCCTATATAAATAAATATGATTTAAATAACCAAAACAATTATGAAAGTTCAAAGTTGAAAACTTGAACTTGGAACATAGACAATGAAAATCGGAAGTTAGAGGTCGGAAATGTACAATTTTGAGCTGGGAATCACATTATGAAAACTTTACTGAGCTTTTGTATGATAGTTTTACCTCAATTGAATTCGATTGTATTTGCTTAAAGTCAGTTGTTGTACTCTCGGAATAACTCCAATCATTTCTGAGGAAAAGGCTGGCCTGTTTTCTAGTGTATTGATTAACAATTTAATTTTGCTGGTAGATATTACCAGCATTAATTAAAATTTCTGAGGTTGAGAAACATAGCATTTTATCCATAGTTACTCTATATCTATGGTTTTGTCAACATAATCAATATGCAGCTTTGTGCCCCTTCAACACCATAAATATTTATTTGTGGCGCTCTAGACTAGGCAATGATAATATTACGTTTCCTTGCAACCCATTTAAATCACCCTTTCCACGATCGCAGATAAACAGTTCATTTCAGACTCACTGACATCAAAAAAATAAATTTACAACTTTGTGATATGCACAATTATAAATTAATACTACAGAAATTAACAGCTCTATGTAAATTTTGCATACCATTTTCACAATTGGTTCCAGTGTAGCCGTCCGCACAGGTACACGTGTAGCTATTTACTCGTCGCAGACGGTGAACCAACAATAAAACATCACTGGGTTGTCACTAGTCGCTATACATCTTTCCCAAAATTGCCGGTATATTCATTTTGTCAGTGGCATGGGGCCTGCAACACTCTCGATCGCATACATGTGAGTGAATATTACTTTACGTCGTTTACTGCAAAATCATGGTAATAGACTGCTTGCACGAGTCTGCGCAGTGAACAATTGTCTGATTAAAATAGTTCACAGTTGCTCACTGTGTGGCGTGTTGTCATTGAAAAGTGTGTAACAGTTGTCTGATTAAAACAGTTCACACCGTGTGGTGTGTTGTTATTGAAAAAGGTGTATATCGTGACAGAAGGAAACCCGAAGCCCTACTCTTATTTCGATTGACTCCAAGGAAAATCGGGAACTAGAACCTTTAAGTGCACACCGCGTGCCAGTCCCATCGTACATGGCACTTTAGAATGTCACAGGTACGACGGATTTACCACGTCAGTCGACATAATACGATTTCTTGCGAATGTTTAGTGCACGCGGCCCCGGTATGCTGTCTATGAATAATATTCACTTGAATCACGAGGTGGTACCACGGTAGACTTGGATGAACCCATACGTAAGGGTGTGGGCAGGGGATTGTTGTATTCGTTTTACCCGGGGAAATCTATGTGTTTCAACATGGCGGTGACTGAAAGCGATCTCGACCCCAAGGTCCCAAAAATGCCCATAACTTTTTAATGACTGTGCGACATATGAGCTGAGCATGCGATCATGTAGCTGAAATGTTGCTGATTCCAATCAATCTACTGGGGCTTGATAAATCAAGGCCAAGTCTTCTACGATGACCGCACGAATGAAAAAACTCACAATATCGTAAGCGCGCAATCTATGGCTGGAACCAGTTCAAATTAGCCAGTTTCAAATATCAGAATTTTAATCATTGGCCTACACGACTTTACATGACAATTATTTTTTGTCATTTCTTCTAAAAATACATTTAAGCACAGTAGCCTACTTGGTCAATTCACTTACCATTTAGTTCTGCGATGCCATCCTTGGTGTCTGTGCTGGATTTCACTGCATGAAAGTACGAATATACATACACATTAGTTTATACTGACTACACTACTATGCAAGTAAGAGAGTGGAAATTGTGTTGAAAATTCATCTAGAGACAATTGTAAACCACACAATTGACATAGGGGCTTGAAGAGTGTAATGTTGATACATTATTAAACAAAAATAGTACAATCAACCGACTTATGACTCATAGGATATATATCTGAGATCAGTCCTACTAAAAACGAAAGAAACCTGATGGTTTTTTCCCGCCCCGTCGTAAATATGATGAAATTGTATTTATTGGGGAGACTCCGCGAACTGAAACGGCCAGGATTAGAAAATTAAATAGTGTGCCTGGAGGGCAGTGTCTTCTGGTCATGTCATCATCCTCAATTATCCTGGTCTAGTTTCGCCTGGGTATTTATTCATTTCCACTAATAGCAGTTATCAACCCCTTGCCTGCTGATCACGACTTTAGACGTTTTTAACCTATTTTATTAGTCGATCAAATCACTGTTATTGGGGACGAAATGTGTGAAATTTGAACCTCAAATAAACAAATGAGTATTTTTCAGCCACTTGAAGTTGTGGATCGCGGTAGCGAGAGAAAACTTCAAGTAGATTAACATTTCAATTATTTAATTAGGCAGGATAAGGGTTAACTTGACATTTTCTTATTTCCATCAGTAAACTCATCTATTGTGAAGGAGATTGATGCGATCCATTTTATGATTAGGGATATGGGCTCTTGCACTTTTTTTTAATTATCATTATACAATATAAATATTATAATCCCAAACATATATTATAAGAACACTGACCTGTGAGGTGAACTGTAACTGCTATACATCCAGCAAATAATGAGATCAGAAAGACGGCTAATATTATCAGAACTCTCCATCGTCTCTTTTTGGCTGTTTTCTTCTCATCCACGTCGTTTTTCTTATTTCTTGTCTGACTGGTTATCACTGGTTCATTACTCTGTGCAGAAGTTGTCAGTATGTTACTGGAATCACACACATTGGTTGTAATGAGAGGTGATAGTTTTAAAAACATTGGTGAGACTATGCTTGAATCTTCATTTCGGGGGATATAAACCCTTTACATACGTTTCAGAACGTTTTGCACGATTTTCTTTCATTGTGTGGTGTGAACTGCTATCACACAATGAAAGAAAACAGCCAAACCTAAAGGCAAATACTGAAGTTTAATATAGTTAACTGCAAATCCAAACTTTTTTATCTTTAGTGGGTTGATTTTTGAATTATTGTCAGGTAACACTATACTTGCAATATTTTTTTCTAAAAAGCTAAGATAACATCTTATTTTCGAGAAATAGAGTTTGACTGACGTCACGTCACTATTTATATTAATACCTGTATTTATGATCTGGGTGGTCTGATACTCCTCCTATTCTTTCGTCTTCTCTGCTATCGATGTCCCATTTCTCATAATCAATCTTTATGATATAAAATACACATATTATATTTAAATTTGAAAAAAAGATACATACTTATAGAGCTGAAGTGCTTAAATTATTGAAATATAAAATTGTCCTCAGTTATTTTTTCAGATTAAATAAATACTACCAAGTGACAAGAATTCCTTAGGATTTTATTTCTACTATATTTTCATAAGTTAAAAGACCAGGTCGCAAACACCTCACTTTCAGGATTACAGATGTGGTCAAGGACATCTTACCGCCACCGGAATACATCGTGTCCTGGCGGACTTATCTTGCCCGATAATATCCGATATAGTGTCATATTCTTTATCCGATGTCCTGTCCTTCATATCATCACGGTCAACATCCGATATAACATCGTATTCTTGATCCGATGTCTTGTCGGGATTTTCATCACTTTCAATATTCGGTGTAATGTCACATTCTTTATCTGATGTCATACCGGGTGTTTCACCTCTGACAACATCCGATATCATGGCATATTCTTGACCCGATGCTCTGTCTTGACTGGCAACATCCGATAAAGACTCATATTTTTGACCTGGTATCCTGGCAGGCGTAGGCCTATCTTGACTCACAACACCCGACACATTTTCATATTTTACACCTGGTGTGATGTCGGGGCTATTTTGACTCTCAACACCCGATACATTTTCATATTTTAGACCCGATGTCATTTCGGGCCTATCTTGACTCTCAACACCCGATACATTTTCATATTTTAGACCTGATGTTGTGTCGGGTTTATCTCTATCCTCTATAGTGTCGACATACGACGGATGGTTGGAGCTGGATGAAGGTTTCCCCTGATGCTGATCCCACATGATGGCCTCTGGACTTGACCTGTCAGATTCCAATCGTTCACTTTGTCAGATATATATATTTGCAGGCCGTGAATACATCCTCGTGTTAGGTATACATGGGGTTTACAGCTAGGATTATGAAGTAATGTTTATCTATGCAAGCAGACTGGCGAACCGAGGTCAAGACAGTAAATCTACAATGAAGACCTCTTGTGCGATCATGCAAATTCTCGTCATACTCTATTAAGATCTATATCAGGTCATGCCTGGCATATACATGGCGTGTATGCAATATTTATAACCGCGGTATGGATATATGTTGCACCTGAAAAGTTACCTTACATGCCATGAATAACCCCCGCCCCCTACACAGGTTAATAATGGCCCAACACGACACCGTCACAAACTTAACTCACATCGTAATAACACATGTAACAAATATGTACAACAAAATTAGTGTCCACGCTGATAGACTACTAGAAAATCTACTGTAAAAGACTCCAACACAATCCCAAAAACCATCTACAATACGATCGTCGACGTGTGGATTTCATCACACAAATGCGTATTTATTTTAAATATTTTTTTCAACTCTTTTATCAATACGGGCGCCTAAAAAAAAAAAACATTATAAAATATGTGTCAAGTATGGAAATCTGTCATTTCAGTTGAGTGCTATTTAGAAGCAAGCTAATTCACAAAAAGTGTCCCCATTATGTCCCGAGGGGACAGCAAGTTAAAGTTTAAGAAAATATGTTGCCAATTCTTTTCTATAACTACATATTTAGGATACGCGCGTCTTTATCGCCACCTCTAATTTGCGGTAAAATTCAAATTTGCTGATATGTCTACCTACAGTAGGGTATTATAATTAGATTAACTCGACATGCTATAGTTATTTTTTATTATATTTATTATACATGAATCTCATATTGGTGTTTGTTTACATTTTTACGGAGAACTAAACATTATATAAAGTGACACTTTGATTGCTAAGGCTGATTTTTTGTTTCTAAAATACTATATCTACTATGGCTATTTAGCATTTTTATTAACATAATTATTTCATGTTTATCTCATATTGATGTTTATGTTTACGTGTTGTATGGAAAATTATATACATAATGACACTTTGAATGCCAAGGCTGGGTATTTAAAATAAATGTAAAATAATGTAAAATAAGGCACAATGTTCGAGACTTAGTAGGTTGTATCTTGATCATTATGGCATTATTCTAATATACATGAAGAATATAGCAATAAACATAAATTTATGTCTACATGTTTTATGGAGAACACACTAATATGTATATATAATGACACTTTGAATGCTAATGAACAATGTTTGAGACATAACATGTCGACTGAAGATAATAACAATAAACAGAAGATAAATATATTATATTTATGCTAATAAATGATCACAAGGTGAAATCAACAATCCTTGTTTTTATACAGCTAGATGTATAAAATTAATTTCAATATACTGATATTTCCTGATCAGAAAATAGTCATGTAGCATAATTTCATTCAAATAATAATATAAGTTTAATTTACTCAACTCATCACACAAACATTTTTAGTATGGAATATATATATGCGATATGTCTATTTCTTATGCTATTTTTCAAAAATAAACATCGTTATTTCAAGCTTGTTTTGGCTTTAAATGGATGAAATGAAATGAATCGGGCTTTAGGCCACCTTTGTGCACATATAGGCTAAACTGGGCCAGGAGAACCTCCTGAGGATGGTGAGATGATTGAGATGACGCTGCCCTCCAGACACAGGATTCGAAATTCGACCCCTGGCGGTCTGAGGCCGAGCACGCTACCTCTCGGTCACGGAGG
Organism: Flabesymbios commensalis; assembly: GCA_964017125.1. Taxonomy (NCBI): domain Eukaryota; kingdom Metazoa; phylum Annelida; class Polychaeta; order Terebellida; family Flabelligeridae; genus Flabesymbios; species Flabesymbios commensalis. The sequence continues at coordinate 11,334,759 of OZ024913.1, forward strand.
CTCCCCACAATACTGACTTTCACACGTGGATGGGGAAGAAACATTTTTTGTTTCTTTCATACCGCCGAGACCGGGAACCGAACCTCGAACTCTGGCGTGAAAGGCAACGGTGCTAACCACTACCCCAGGGCCCCCGCCCTTTAAATGGATGAAGAGCAGGGGCAAACAAAGGTTGACTTTCTAAGTAATATGACGATAAACAGCGTTGAATTACAATCTACTGATCAAGCTGATCAAGCTGATCAAGGCCTATAAACTCCACACGTTTGACCCAAGCATCATATACAAATAAAAAACATAGTCACTCTTATTTATTAACACTTTATTAATTCAACATTTCCGACCCACACGTAGAAGTCTTTCTGAATATTAGAAACAACGAAATGACGATTGATATTAGCTGGTTGTGTTACGTGTCTGGGTAGTGTCGCCGTCAATTCACATCTATTAACAACCACGCAAATATGAGACCAATGTTGTTTTAATGTTGGGCCAACGTCGTAGATTATAGACCAGTATTAAAACAACATTGGCTCGTGTTCGCAGAGAACACCCGTGTCCAATACAAGCGAAGTTGTGCAGACAGTTTTTTTTTAATTCCTGGACAATTTCATTTCGGTGAATTTGAGGGAGTATAGATATCCCATCCAGTGCCCCCAGGTCAACCCATTTCCATTGCCTGTGTCGTAACCGTTCTGGTACAGGCCGTTCAGATTACTATTGTTACAGAAGTCGTACCACCAGGCGCCGACACGTTCCTCGGCGCAATTGCCTGTATGACCGTCGTTGTCTTGGTTTTTCGTCGAAAACGCCCACCCGTTGTGGTAGGCCATAGAGTCCCCTGTAAATAAATGGCTAGTGTCAATACCTTGGAATAAAAGGGTGGTTTGCATAACTTTATTTAGCATCTTAATCACAAGTTGACATTAATTGTACTACATTTTATTGATATGAGACCGTTCAGTATCAAAGTGACGAAATATGACTGATGTTCAAATTCAACTTATGATTGTGTTGTGTCCAAAAACACAATACGCTGATACAATGTTGGATAACTGTTGGACCAATATCTACGATGCTGGCCCAACATTGGGTCAATGTATCGGTCTATTAGGTGTGGATAAGTCAGAAGGCGGCAGCTGGAATAACATTTAATGAACAATAACGCCCAGCTCAGTCATTTCTATTAACCCTTACAGCGCTGAAATATTATGATAAATACCATGGACACCAAAGGGTTATTGATTTGAAAACACCATAAATGTCTTAGTCAGCACTTACCTCTTCATTTTAATACCTTTTTGTTTTTATGAGCCCATTGCTAACACAATACGCTGACACAGTGTTGATTTAATATTGGACCAACGTCTACGACATTGGCCCATCATTGAACTAACATTAGGTCAAATTAAAGTGCCATGTTTATTGGGTGTGGATCAGTCATTATTAACATTACATTATTAACCTTGAGCGGGGATACTTTTGACGTCAGATTCTGAAGTCAAAAGTCGACCCTGCACTTAAAAGGTTAAACAAACTCGTAATGCCAGTGAAATGCAATACTTTTTATGTATTGACGACCAATAGTTAATATATACTTGTTGAAGAGTAACATTGTAAACACCAAGAATGAACTATGCTTGTTGAAGAGTGTAGCTTACCAGCATTTCCGCTGTAACCGCCAATCGTCAACGTGTATTTGTTGACGTCGCTGTCCACGCTGAATGTGGAATATTCTGCATATCTGCTTTCGTTTTCGAAATTGTCCATATCTATTCTCAGAGAATAACTGTTCTGAGAGGTCAACATATGCAAATATTTATTCCCTGAAAAAAAAAGTATTACTATTACGTTTGATTTTTGTTATCATGTTATCATATGGGCCGGTGTCTATGACGCTGGCCCAACATTGCACTAGCACCGGCTCAAAGTGCTATGCCATTTTCTTCTGTGAACACATTACCACGATTATATGATACCCACCAAACACGAGAGTTTGGGAGTTTGTCCCAATGCTGGTGTAGGATCAGTAACTACATTATACTATTTTACTATATTTCAATAAGTGAAACGTACTTACATAAATTTCCAGCTTTCGAATTTTGCTTACTATATTTACCTTCCAAGCTATCCCGAAGTGTAACATTAAATTCATAAGTCCGGCCTTAAGTATTCGACATACAACTTTATGCTGCAACATTGTAAACTCTGACCAAATTATTGTCATATGACGGCCCCAGTTAAAAGCTCACTAGTCTGAAGTGGCCATTTACCAGTTGACAAGGCAAAACTCAAAAATCAAGAATTGGAAATCAGAAGCTTAAAATTTAACTTTAGAGATTAGAACACGGAAATTGGCTGTTTCTAATTTGCCTATATAAATAAATATGATTTAAATAACCAAAACAATTATGAAAGTTCAAAGTTGAAAACTTGAACTTGGAACATAGACAATGAAAATCGGAAGTTAGAGGTCGGAAATGTACAATTTTGAGCTGGGAATCACATTATGAAAACTTTACTGAGCTTTTGTATGATAGTTTTACCTCAATTGAATTCGATTGTATTTGCTTAAAGTCAGTTGTTGTACTCTCGGAATAACTCCAATCATTTCTGAGGAAAAGGCTGGCCTGTTTTCTAGTGTATTGATTAACAATTTAATTTTGCTGGTAGATATTACCAGCATTAATTAAAATTTCTGAGGTTGAGAAACATAGCATTTTATCCATAGTTACTCTATATCTATGGTTTTGTCAACATAATCAATATGCAGCTTTGTGCCCCTTCAACACCATAAATATTTATTTGTGGCGCTCTAGACTAGGCAATGATAATATTACGTTTCCTTGCAACCCATTTAAATCACCCTTTCCACGATCGCAGATAAACAGTTCATTTCAGACTCACTGACATCAAAAAAATAAATTTACAACTTTGTGATATGCACAATTATAAATTAATACTACAGAAATTAACAGCTCTATGTAAATTTTGCATACCATTTTCACAATTGGTTCCAGTGTAGCCGTCCGCACAGGTACACGTGTAGCTATTTACTCGTCGCAGACGGTGAACCAACAATAAAACATCACTGGGTTGTCACTAGTCGCTATACATCTTTCCCAAAATTGCCGGTATATTCATTTTGTCAGTGGCATGGGGCCTGCAACACTCTCGATCGCATACATGTGAGTGAATATTACTTTACGTCGTTTACTGCAAAATCATGGTAATAGACTGCTTGCACGAGTCTGCGCAGTGAACAATTGTCTGATTAAAATAGTTCACAGTTGCTCACTGTGTGGCGTGTTGTCATTGAAAAGTGTGTAACAGTTGTCTGATTAAAACAGTTCACACCGTGTGGTGTGTTGTTATTGAAAAAGGTGTATATCGTGACAGAAGGAAACCCGAAGCCCTACTCTTATTTCGATTGACTCCAAGGAAAATCGGGAACTAGAACCTTTAAGTGCACACCGCGTGCCAGTCCCATCGTACATGGCACTTTAGAATGTCACAGGTACGACGGATTTACCACGTCAGTCGACATAATACGATTTCTTGCGAATGTTTAGTGCACGCGGCCCCGGTATGCTGTCTATGAATAATATTCACTTGAATCACGAGGTGGTACCACGGTAGACTTGGATGAACCCATACGTAAGGGTGTGGGCAGGGGATTGTTGTATTCGTTTTACCCGGGGAAATCTATGTGTTTCAACATGGCGGTGACTGAAAGCGATCTCGACCCCAAGGTCCCAAAAATGCCCATAACTTTTTAATGACTGTGCGACATATGAGCTGAGCATGCGATCATGTAGCTGAAATGTTGCTGATTCCAATCAATCTACTGGGGCTTGATAAATCAAGGCCAAGTCTTCTACGATGACCGCACGAATGAAAAAACTCACAATATCGTAAGCGCGCAATCTATGGCTGGAACCAGTTCAAATTAGCCAGTTTCAAATATCAGAATTTTAATCATTGGCCTACACGACTTTACATGACAATTATTTTTTGTCATTTCTTCTAAAAATACATTTAAGCACAGTAGCCTACTTGGTCAATTCACTTACCATTTAGTTCTGCGATGCCATCCTTGGTGTCTGTGCTGGATTTCACTGCATGAAAGTACGAATATACATACACATTAGTTTATACTGACTACACTACTATGCAAGTAAGAGAGTGGAAATTGTGTTGAAAATTCATCTAGAGACAATTGTAAACCACACAATTGACATAGGGGCTTGAAGAGTGTAATGTTGATACATTATTAAACAAAAATAGTACAATCAACCGACTTATGACTCATAGGATATATATCTGAGATCAGTCCTACTAAAAACGAAAGAAACCTGATGGTTTTTTCCCGCCCCGTCGTAAATATGATGAAATTGTATTTATTGGGGAGACTCCGCGAACTGAAACGGCCAGGATTAGAAAATTAAATAGTGTGCCTGGAGGGCAGTGTCTTCTGGTCATGTCATCATCCTCAATAATCCTGGTCTAGTTTCGCCTGGGTATTTATTCATTTCCACTAATAGCAGTTATCAACCCCTTGCCTGCTGATCACGACTTTAGACGTTTTTAACCTATTTTATTAGTCGATCAAATCACTGTTATTGGGGACGAAATGTGTGAAATTTGAACCTCAAATAAACAAATGAGTATTTTTCAGCCACTTGAAGTTGTGGATCGCGGTAGCGAGAGAAAACTTCAAGTAGATTAACATTTCAATTATTTAATTAGGCAGGATAAGGGTTAACTTGACATTTTCTTATTTCCATCAGTAAACTCATCTATTGTGAAGGAGATTGATGCGATCCATTTTATGATTAGGGATATGGGCTCTTGCACTTTTTTTTAATTATCATTATACAATATAAATATTATAATCCCAAACATATATTATAAGAACACTGACCTGTGAGGTGAACTGTAACTGCTATACATCCAGCAAATAATGAGATCAGAAAGACGGCTAATATTATCAGAACTCTCCATCGTCTCTTTTTGGCTGTTTTCTTCTCATCCACGTCGTTTTTCTTATTTCTTGTCTGACTGGTTATCACTGGTTCATTACTCTGTGCAGAAGTTGTCAGTATGTTACTGGAATCACACACATTGGTTGTAATGAGAGGTGATAGTTTTAAAAACATTGGTGAGACTATGCTTGAATCTTCATTTCGGGGGATATAAACCCTTTACATACGTTTCAGAACGTTTTGCACGATTTTCTTTCATTGTGTGGTGTGAACTGCTATCACACAATGAAAGAAAACAGCCAAACCTAAAGGCAAATACTGAAGTTTAATATAGTTAACTGCAAATCCAAACTTTTTTATCTTTAGTGGGTTGATTTTTGAATTATTGTCAGGTAACACTATACTTGCAATATTTTTTTCTAAAAAGCTAAGATAACATCTTATTTTCGAGAAATAGAGTTTGACTGACGTCACGTCACTATTTATATTAATACCTGTATTTATGATCTGGGTGGTCTGATACTCCTCCTATTCTTTCGTCTTCTCTGCTATCGATGTCCCATTTCTCATAATCAATCTTTATGATATAAAATACACATATTATATTTAAATTTGAAAAAAAGATACATACTTATAGAGCTGAAGTGCTTAAATTATTGAAATATAAAATTGTCCTCAGTTATTTTTTCAGATTAAATAAATACTACCAAGTGACAAGAATTCCTTAGGATTTTATTTCTACTATATTTTCATAAGTTAAAAGACCAGGTCGCAAACACCTCACTTTCAGGATTACAGATGTGGTCAAGGACATCTTACCGCCACCGGAATACATCGTGTCCTGGCGGACTTATCTTGCCCGATAATATCCGATATAGTGTCATATTCTTTATCCGATGTCCTGTCCTTCATATCATCACGGTCAACATCCGATATAACATCGTATTCTTGATCCGATGTCTTGTCGGGATTTTCATCACTTTCAATATTCGGTGTAATGTCACATTCTTTATCTGATGTCATACCGGGTGTTTCACCTCTGACAACATCCGATATCATGGCATATTCTTGACCCGATGCTCTGTCTTGACTGGCAACATCCGATAAAGACTCATATTTTTGACCTGGTATCCTGGCAGGCGTAGGCCTATCTTGACTCACAACACCCGACACATTTTCATATTTTACACCTGGTGTGATGTCGGGGCTATTTTGACTCTCAACACCCGATACATTTTCATATTTTAGACCCGATGTCATTTCGGGCCTATCTTGACTCTCAACACCCGATACATTTTCATATTTTAGACCTGATGTTGTGTCGGGTTTATCTCTATCCTCTATAGTGTCGACATACGACGGATGGTTGGAGCTGGATGAAGGTTTCCCCTGATGCTGATCCCACATGATGGCCTCTGGACTTGACCTGTCAGATTCCAATCGTTCACTTTGTCAGATATATATATTTGCAGGCCGTGAATACATCCTCGTGTTAGGTATACATGGGGTTTACAGCTAGGATTATGAAGTAATGTTTATCTATGCAAGCAGACTGGCGAACCGAGGTCAAGACAGTAAATCTACAATGAAGACCTCTTGTGCGATCATGCAAATTCTCGTCATACTCTATTAAGATCTATATCAGGTCATGCCTGGCATATACATGGCGTGTATGCAATATTTATAACCGCGGTATGGATATATGTTGCACCTGAAAAGTTACCTTACATGCCATGAATAACCCCCGCCCCCTACACAGGTTAATAATGGCCCAACACGACACCGTCACAAACTTAACTCACATCGTAATAACACATGTAACAAATATGTACAACAAAATTAGTGTCCACGCTGATAGACTACTAGAAAATCTACTGTAAAAGACTCCAACACAATCCCAAAAACCATCTACAATACGATCGTCGACGTGTGGATTTCATCACACAAATGCGTATTTATTTTAAATATTTTTTTCAACTCTTTTATCAATACGGGCGCCTAAAAAAAAAAAACATTATAAAATATGTGTCAAGTATGGAAATCTGTCATTTCAGTTGAGTGCTATTTAGAAGCAAGCTAATTCACAAAAAGTGTCCCCATTATGTCCCGAGGGGACAGCAAGTTAAAGTTTAAGAAAATATGTTGCCAATTCTTTTCTATAACTACATATTTAGGATACGCGCGTCTTTATCGCCACCTCTAATTTGCGGTAAAATTCAAATTTGCTGATATGTCTACCTACAGTAGGGTATTATAATTAGATTAACTCGACATGCTATAGTTATTTTTTATTATATTTATTATACATGAATCTCATATTGGTGTTTGTTTACATTTTTACGGAGAACTAAACATTATATAAAGTGACACTTTGATTGCTAAGGCTGATTTTTTGTTTCTAAAATACTATATCTACTATGGCTATTTAGCATTTTTATTAACATAATTATTTCATGTTTATCTCATATTGATGTTTATGTTTACGTGTTGTATGGAAAATTATATACATAATGACACTTTGAATGCCAAGGCTGGGTATTTAAAATAAATGTAAAATAATGTAAAATAAGGCACAATGTTCGAGACTTAGTAGGTTGTATCTTGATCATTATGGCATTATTCTAATATACATGAAGAATATAGCAATAAACATAAATTTATGTCTACATGTTTTATGGAGAACACACTAATATGTATATATAATGACACTTTGAATGCTAATGAACAATGTTTGAGACATAACATGTCGACTGAAGATAATAACAATAAACAGAAGATAAATATATTATATTTATGCTAATAAATGATCACAAGGTGAAATCAACAATCCTTGTTTTTATACAGCTAGATGTATAAAATTAATTTCAATATACTGATATTTCCTGATCAGAAAATAGTCATGTAACATAATTTCATTCAAATAATAATATAAGTTTAATTTACTCAACTCATCACACAAACATTTTTAGTATGGAATATATATATGCGATATGTCTATTTCTTATGCTATTTTTCAAAAATAAACATCGTTATTTCAAGCTTGTTTTGGCTTTAAATGGATGAAATGAAATGAATCGGGCTTTAGGCCACCTTTGTGCACATATAGGCTAAACTGGGCCAGGAGAACCTCCTGAGGATGGTGAGATGATTGAGATGACGCTGCCCTCCAGACACAGGATTCGAAATTCGACCCCTGGCGGTCTGAGGCCGAGCACGCTACCTCTCGGTCACGGAGGCTCCCCACAATACTGACTTTCACACGTGGATGGGGAAGAAACATTTTTTGTTTCTTTCATACCGCCGAGACCGGGAACCGAACCTCGAACTCTGGCGTGAAAGGCAACGGTGCTAACCACTACCCCAGGGCCCCCGCCCTTTAAATGGATGAAGAGCAGGGGCAAACAAAGGTTGACTTTCTAAGTAATATGACGATAAACAGCGTTGAATTACAATCTACTGATCAAGCTGATCAAGCTGATCAAGGCCTATAAACTCCACACGTTTGACCCAAGCATCATATACAAATAAAAAACATAGTCACTCTTATTTATTAACACTTTATTAATTCAACATTTCCGACCCACACGTAGAAGTCTTTCTGAATATTAGAAACAACGAAATGACGATTGATATTAGCTGGTTGTGTTACGTGTCTGGGTAGTGTCGCCGTCAATTCACATCTATTAACAACCACGCAAATATGAGACCAATGTTGTTTTAATGTTGGGCCAACGTCGTAGATAATAGACCAGTATTAAAACAACATTGGCTCGTGTTCGCAGAGAACACCCGTGTCCAATACAAGCGAAGTTGTGCAGACAGTTTTTTTTTAATTCCTGGACAATTTCATTTCGGTGAATTTGAGGGAGTATAGATATCCCATCCAGTGCCCCCAGGTCAACCCATTTCCATTGCCTGTGTCGTAACCGTTCTGGTACAGGCCGTTCAGATTACTATTGTTACAGAAGTCGTACCACCAGGCGCCGACACGTTCCTCGGCGCAATTGCCTGTATGACCGTCGTTGTCTTGGTTTTTCGTCGAAAACGCCCACCCGTTGTGGTAGGCCATAGAGTCCCCTGTAAATAAATGGCTAGTGTCAATACCTTGGAATAAAAGGGTGGTTTGCATAACTTTATTTAGCATCTTAATCACAAGTTGACATTAATTGTACTACATTTTATTGATATGAGACCGTTCAGTATCAAAGTGACGAAATATGACTGATGTTCAAATTCAACTTATGATTGTGTTGTGTCCAAAAACACAATACGCTGATACAATGTTGGATAACTGTTGGACCAATATCTACGATGCTGGCCCAACATTGGGTCAATGTATCGGTCTATTAGGTGTGGATAAGTCAGAAGGCGGCAGCTGGAATAACATTTAATGAACAATAACGCCCAGCTCAGTCATTTCTATTAACCCTTACAGCGCTGAAATATTATGATAAATACCATGGACACCAAAGGGTTATTGATTTGAAAACACCATAAATGTCTTAGTCAGCACTTACCTCTTCATTTTAATACCTTTTTGTTTTTATGAGCCCATTGCTAACACAATACGCTGACACAGTGTTGATTTAATATTGGACCAACGTCTACGACATTGGCCCATCATTGAACTAACATTAGGTCAAATTAAAGTGCCATGTTTATTGGGTGTGGATCAGTCATTATTAACATTACATTATTAACCTTGAGCGGGGATACTTTTGACGTCAGATTCTGAAGTCAAAAGTCGACCCTGCACTTAAAAGGTTAAACAAACTCGTAATGCCAGTGAAATGCAATACTTTTTATGTATTGACGACCAATAGTTAATATATACTTGTTGAAGAGTAACATTGTAAACACCAAGAATGAACTATGCTTGTTGAAGAGTGTAGCTTACCAGCATTTCCGCTGTAACCGCCAATCGTCAACGTGTATTTGTTGACGTCGCTGTCCACGCTGAATGTGGAATATTCTGCATATCTGCTTTCGTTTTCGAAATTGTCCATATCTATTCTCAGAGAATAACTGTTCTGAGAGGTCAACATATGCAAATATTTATTCCCTGAAAAAAAAAGTATTACTATTACGTTTGATTTTTGTTATCATGTTATCATATGGGCCGGTGTCTATGACGCTGGCCCAACATTGCACTAGCACCGGCTCAAAGTGCTATGCCATTTTCTTCTGTGAACACATTACCACGATTATATGATACCCACCAAACACGAGAGTTTGGGAGTTTGTCCCAATGCTGGTGTAGGCTTGGGCCAGCATGGTAGACGCTGGAACAGCACTACGCCAAGGTTGGTCCAGCCTCTCGTCTTTGATGGCTATACCTTGCACTGTTCCGGTGTAACAGTTTCAGATTACTCCCCTGTTCAGATTACCCCCGGTGTAATCTGAAACTAGTTTGAAGTTACACAATCCAGTTTCAAATTCCCCCTCAATTTCACCAGTTAACTTTCAATGATGACAATTATCATATTTTATATTTTCATCACATAGCATTGGGACAATTTTTTTGAGACACTTTATTCTCCAAATTTATAACCCTTTGATCTCTAGGGCAACTACCGAAAACAATATGTTAGTACGAGTCATAATATAACATCACGACCAAATTCCCGGCGCATAAAATTTAAAAGCACCTGTCAGAAGGTGTAACGTTGGACACTGAAATAGACCCATAATCTGGTAAATGTTCATAATTTGTATGCCTATAAAAAAATACTACCAATAATGGTCAACAATGTATATATCATCGTTTGTTTTTTAAATATATAATATGATGCAGCCTGATAGTTATTGATATTTAAACCAGCATATTTGAACTGAATAATATAAAGCAGTTGTGTCAGTTTTGCTTTACTAAACTCTTAAAGGCTATATTTACATATTTACATGGCGGGAGACCCCACACCTGGTGACGTGGATCATGCTGGGCCCACAATGTGTACTCCGCGAATCATGGCGACCCATCTTCTTTAACCTAGATCTAACGGTTAAGTTAGCAACAGGCATATTTGTTGTGTAGAGCCCACAGGGCTAAATGGGGGGGGGGGGGATTGGAAGTGGATTGTTTTCAGTTTCAAAAGACCGGGGGGTACCTTGAAAATAGGTTCAGCGTACCCCCTCCCCCCCACCCCGGTAAACTGAAGCTATATAGTTTCAACGTAATCTAAAACTAGAAAAGGCAATTTGAAACTATTTTTTTTCAAGTTTCAGCACAACCCCCTCTCCACCGGTATGCTGAAACTAGTTTGTGTTCTTATTTAGTATTTAGTATCAGTGTCTGTCAGCCTGAGAACTAATATCGGACGTAGCTGGACTCGATCTCTGATGCAAGATTAGGGATCACACGAGCTATTTCGAGAGTGTCGCAACACTTCTATTATACTCAATGAATGATGCTGTAATATGTGTTAACCCTTTACCCGCCGGTGCCGCATATATTCGGGTTTTCATTTCTTATTAGCACCACATTTTAAATAATGTTAAAGAAAAAATGTGACATCAACTAGCAATATCTGAAAAGACTTGACCTCCATTTTGTCAAATCTGAATAATTTTCACACACTTGAAGTTGTGGATCGCGTCAGCGAGACACAACTTCAAATGGGTGAAAATTCAAATTGAATAATTTGGCGGTTAAAGGGTTAAATATATATGGAAGAGAGATGGACCGCATCATCACCTGTTGCTGTACACAATTAAAACACATACTACACAAACATTTCACATGTGAGTTTAGCGACAATACTGCAGCTCAATCTTTGCACGCATATGACACATTCATTTTATTAGTGTACCTTGTTATTTGTCAAATTAAAGACAGGTGGCATAATAGTGAAAGAACCGACCGAGGAGAAGTGTAGTACGTGTTACAGATTCTGACACAAAATACAATACAATACAATACAATAATACAATAATTTGAGATTCTACTATAAAAAGCTGATTGTATTGCGAAAATTATAGCATTTAAATTCATCAATCTTATTAATCAGTTCTATTTATTTGTTATTGCACATGCGACTGTATAGAAGTAGTCCGTAAAAAATATGCCACTTGAATTACCTCCTCCCATTAATGATTATGTACAGGCTGTGTTGACCATATTAGTATACACACGCATGTGATATAACTAATAAATATCAAGTATAACTGTTTAGGATTAATCCGACATTTAATTTATACCACGCACCTAGCCAATGTTCTCCACTTATGTCACCAAATCCGTCCTCGTAATCAATCCAATCCAAGTAAAAATCTACTGCGCCATTCTCTCTTCTTTGAAAAACCTACGCATTATACATTTTATAATCATTATTATGGTAATTATAATGACATCGATAGCTATTACTTATACCCTTTCAACGCGGGACCGTATTTAGACGTCAGTATCTACATACGTCAAACTCTGACGTCTAAAGACGACCCACCGGGAAAGAATTAAACTATTTAATTATAATGGCGGTAGACACATATGTATTCAAATGAAGCAGGAAGAAATAACTAAAACATGCCTATCAGTCCACCCGCCCATACGTCCACCCGCTTATCTGTCAAACTGCCCATATGTCTACTCGTTTATCAGTCCACCTGCCCACATGTCCGAAAAAAAAGTTAATTTGGGAAAATTATTCCGAAAAAGTTTATTTAAAGAGATAAAAAAGTATATTTGCAGCTATGTTTTCATTTTGCTTGTTTTTTCGTCGCCCTCATCATTTTTTTTTTAAATAGATCAAAAGTTGTTTTTATTTCGTCGTTCTCTTTAACTTTTCCAGAAATTTGTCAAATAGTTTTTTTTGTCGCCCTCATTAATGTTTCCAAAACTAGGTTCAATGTTTTTTTTCCTAATTGTTTTTTTTTCGCCCTCCCTCATTAATTTTTTTTCTGATCTGAAACAGAGAACTAAAACGTAGTACCCTAACACAGTCCACCCTCCTATCAGTCAACTTGCCTATCAGTCCACCCGCCTATCAGTCCATCAGCTTATCAGTCCACGTGCCAATCAGTCCACCCGCCTTTCAGTCCATTAGCCTATCAGTCCACCCGCCCATCAGTCCACCCGCCTTTCAGTCCATTAGCCTATCAGTCCACCCGCCTATCAGTCCACCATCCTATCAGTCCACCAGCCTATCAGTCCACCAGCCTTTCAGTCCATTAGCCTATCAGTCCACCCGCCTATCAGTCCACCCTCCCATATATCTAGCCACCTATTAGTAAACTAGCTCATACGTCCACCCGCCCATACGTCTACCCGCCCACAAGGCCACCCACCAATACGTCCAACCGCTTATCAGCCCACATGCCCATCGTCCCACCACTTATCCGTTCACCTGTCCATATGTTCAGTCCATTATTCTAACGCGACCAATCGAAAATTGGCTCAGTCTGTCTGTCTGACAAGATTGGCCGATCACCGTCGTCATCCATTTATTATTTAAATTACTGGGTAGATTATTAGACATGGCCCACACGTCCACCCGACTATCAGTCCACGCGCCCATACGTCCACCCGACTATCAGTCCACGCGCCCATACGTCCACCCGACTATCAGTCCACGCGCCCATACGTCCACCCGACTATCAGTCCACGCGCCCATACGTCCACCCGACTATCAGTCCACGCGCCTATACGTCCAACCGTCCATATGCTCGCTCATTAATACTGTACTGACACCTCCCACAACAAGTCTACCTGCCTATAAATCCACCCCCTGAAACGTGCATACGTCCACCCGCCTATCAATTCATCAGACTATCAATCCACCCATCTATCTGTCAACCAGCCTACACATATAACATGTATACATGTCTACCTGCCCGTATGTGCACCCGCCCATCAATCCACCCGCATACCAGTCCATCCACCTATCGCTCAATCCGCCTATCAGTCCACCCGAATATAATCCACCTGCCCATAAATCCTCCCACCTATCAGTACACCCGCCTATCAGTCCACCCGACTATCAGTCCACCACCTATCAGTCCACCTGCCTATCAGTCCACCCGCCTATCAGTCCACCACCTATCAGTCCACCTGCCTATCAGTCCACCCGCTTATCAGTCTACCCGCCCATCAGTCCACCCGTCTATCAGTCCACCTTCATATCAGTCCACCCAACTATCAGTCCACCTGCCTATCATTCCACCCAACTACCAGCCCACCCACCTATCAGTCCACCCGTCTATCAGTCCACCTGCCTGTCAGTCCACCTGCCTATCATTCCACCCACCTATCAGTATCAGCCCACCTGCCTATCTGTCTACCCGACCATAGGTCCACCCTACTATCAGTCCACCCACCCATACGTCTACCCGCCTATTAATTTATCCATCTATCAGTCCACCCGCCTATCAGTCCACCAGACCATACGTCCACCCGCCTATCAGTCCACCAGCCAATACGTCCACCCACCAATACATCCACCTGCCTATCAATCCAAGTCTACTCGCCCATAAGTCCATCCAACCAAACGTTCATACATCCACCAGCCTATCAGTTCCCCAGCCTATCTGTCCACCTTCATATCAGTCCGTCTGTCTATCAGTTCACCAGCCTATCAGTCCACCCTCATATCAGTCCGTCTGCCTATCAGTCCACCCTCATATCACTCCGTGTGCCTATCTGTCCAACAGCCTATCAGTCCACCAGCCTATCAGTCCGTCTGCCTATCAGTCCATTAGGCTATCAGTACCCCTGCCCATATGGTGGTGCAAGTCTAGTATTTTATACCCGATAAATCAAAGATTGGCTCAGCCTGTCACGTCATTAAGAGATTGGCCAATCACCGACGTCATTCATTTGGTATTTGTCCATATGCTCGCCTATTAATACACCTCCCACCAAGTCTACCTGCCTATCACTCCACCGCTGAAACGTATATACGTCCACCCGCCAATCACTCCAAACTCCTATCAATCCACCCGCCTATAAGTCCACTTACCTATCAGTTCACCTGCATTTCAGTCCGCCTGCCTATCCGTCCACCTGCTCATCTACCCATCCGTTTATCAAGCCAGCCACATATCCGCCCACTAGCCTATCAGTACACCCGCCTATCAGACCGCCCCGCCTATCAATCCACCAGCCTATATGTTTCCACTGGCATATCAGTCCATCCGTCTACCAGCTCACCCGTCGTACTAGTTCACCCGTCTACCAGTCCATCCATCTACCAGTCCATCCGCTTACCAGTCCACCATCCGTCAACCAGCTTATCAGTCCACCAGCCTATCAGTCCACCTTCACATATGTCTATCAGACTATCAGTCAAGCAGCCTATCAGTTCACCAGTCCAGCCAGCCGGCTTATTAACCAGCCTGGACATCAACCATCCAGCTCATCAACTCATCAACCCAACAGCTTATCAACCCAGCAGCTCATCAACCAGCCAGCTCATCAACCAGCCAGCTCATCCGCCAGCCAGCTCATCAACCAGCCAGCTCATCAGCCCGCCAGCTCATCAACCAGCCAGCTGATCAACCAGCCAACTCATAAACCAGCCAGCTGATCAACCTAACAGCTCATCAACCCAACAGCTCATCAACCCGCCAGCTCATCAACCCGCCAGCTCATCAACCGGACAGCTCATCAACCCGCCAGCTCATCAACCGACCAGCTCGTCAGCCCTCCAGCTCATCAACCAGCCAACTCATCAACCAATCAGCTCATCAACCCAACAGCTCATCAACCCAACACCTCATCTACCAGCCAACTCCTCAACCAGCCAACTCATAAACCAACCAGCTCATCAACCCAACAGCTCATCAACCAGACAGCTCATCAACCAGTCAGGTCATAAACCAGCCAGCTCATCAACCAGACAGCTCATCAACAAGCCAACTCATCAACCAGCCAGCTCATCAACCAGCCAGCTCATCAACCATCCAGCTCATCAACCAGGCAGCTCATCAGCAAGGTAACTCATTAACCGGCCAGCTCACCAACCAACCAGCTCATCAAGCAGACAGCTCATCCACCAGCCAGCTCGTCAAACCAGCCAAATCATCAACCAGCCAACGCATCAGCCAGACAGCTCACCAACAAGCCAACTTATTAACCAGCTAGCTCATCAAACAGCTAGCTCATAAACCAGTCAGCTCATCAACCAGTCAGCCCTTCAACTAGCCAGCTCATCAACCAGCCAGCTCATCAAGCAGACAGCTCATCAACTAGCGAGCTCATCAACCAGCCAACTCGTTATCAGGAAATTTATCAATCGATAAGTTTTATTTGTCCACCAGTCAGTTTATCCACACAAAACGCCTACCAGGGTAAAATACTAAAATTCATATTGAGTTTGAACAAGTGGCAGCACTGACCGTATATGTGGCATCAAGCTCCATAATACATGACACACTGACTGCGTGCACTATGCCTTCGTCGTCTGTCAAGTAGATTGTGTAGATACCAGACTCACCACCCTGGGTGTCACGGACGCCCTCGCAATCTGTCAGACTGGCAATATCTGGAAAATTAATGAGTGTATTCGTAATAAATATGAGACGTTCACCCAATGTCTTACGTTTACTGGGTTCACCTCGCAACACGTGGTGACTTTTATTTCAGCATGATACTTCTTGGAGTTCCCGATGTTATTATGCAACGTATATAAATTCCAAAAAAAGTGCCAGCAGTGATGTCTAGTGTAGGGGCGTGTGTAATGCCGTGGAGTGTTCTTGTTAATTGGTGACACCATATATCAATATTTTCAGAAGATGACATAGAATCGGAAATAATCGAGTGACAATTTTTTTATAGTTTTAATGACACTTTCAGTCCCATAGAAAAGGTGGGGGGAAGACCTAATTTTTATGCTAACGTAACAGCCAAAATCATATTTGAATCACATCAGATAGCAATGTAATAAACAAAACTACACATACTATTAGCCTACACACAATGTTCAGAAGAAGACGCAGAAATACAAATATATATCTAAGCTCACAAAAAAAAGGGAAACAAATTATTTAATTCTACATATTTTTTCAAGCGAAATACAAAACAAATTGTTTGTAAGAAAGTGTGGCGGTTATTCATGTTAAAAATCAGTTTAAGTGACACTATCAGTCCAACGAAAAAAAGCTAAAAACGTCATTAAATACCAACGTAGGATGTACATCAGATAGTCTTATAATATAGAACATTTAGGATAATATTACACACAATGTCCATAAGAGCACGTAGAATTAGAAAAAATTTTTTTTTAGATTTCGTGACACTTTAAGGTCAATAATAGAAAAATAAAAAAACACTTTATTCTTACATCACCGTAACACTCTATTTAAAAGGGAATTATAAAATATTGAACATTACAAATAATGTTACACGCACTGTTCACAAGAGCACGCGGAATAAAAAATCCCATTTTTTTCAGATTTAGTGACACTGTCGGCTCAATAAGTAATTAATAATAAAACACATGCTTTTCACACCACCGTAACACCCTTATTACTATCTATTTTCAAGTGAAATATAAAACCAATAGTTTGGAAGATGAGGTGGTGATCATTCATTTCAGTTCTAGTGACACTTTGATTTCAATAAGTGACACATTAAAATGCAATCACTTTATTTTTGTACAGCAACCAAAGCCATCAATTTTACTTTATTCATATCCGACAGTCATGTATGTTGTAACATACCATAATCAACGGAAACATGTACATAAGATAATTAGCCGAGGTAGTAATGCTATAGACTGTATCTGAAGAAAATGTTAGTTCTTGAGAGTATTTAGCCGATATAACTGATGACCGAATGCATCATGCCATCATATCAGATGGAATTACAGTAGTACATGAGTTATCAGGTCATCGAAGAGAAACAATGGCAGTCTTTGCAAAGAAGTGGAGGTATGTTATGCTGTAGTTATGACTTGATCGATGCGACTCATTTGAAAGTTTATATCAAACCAGGCCTTGCTCATAAATGTGTTGACACAGTTAAACCCACAATTTCGTCGTTTCTATCATGGAAGGTGCTAAATCTAACGGAATAGATGGGAATCTGTTAAATACATGTAGTAATCAAGCAGAAGCATATGCACTTCTAATCTTCCATGCCTTACATGTTTACCAAATTGCTGATAAAATCACCATTATGACATCTGATACAGATTTGTTTAATTATTGCCCTGCACAAATAGCCATTGTTGAGATCTAAGGACTTCCACCGATTAGGTAGGCATAGGAAGCAAGAGAGGAATGTTTTGTCATGAGGCAATCATATAACACACAGGCACACACAACCCTTTCACGGTGGACGGCCTAATTGGTTTCCATGCATTTACAGGATCATCCTCAAATAATTGGCAAGATAGATGGTACAGGTAAAATGACTTGCTGGAAAATAATACAAAAGGCTGGACCAAATGTTATTGTTGCATTTTTTCAGATTGTGCATCCGCCGGAAGAAGATCACATGCTGGTCTTCAAAAGTGTACGTGCTTCTGCTGGGCAGCAGAATCAGACGAAGCTACATCTCCAAATGTTCAAGGAGAACAAATCTGCCCCTGATAAGCTGCCTCTATCCAAAGAATCGCTCTAATATCATGTGTTAAAAGCACACTACTAGTATAGTCGATGGTGTCACTGAAGACTTTCCACTGGCTCCAAAAACAATAATGGAGCTTGTTCAGTGTGGATGCGGTGTAAGCAGGCGCACGTTCGTGCAGGGGACGGGGTCTATAGTGTAGGCCTACTGAGATGTGTATTAATGTGATGTTGACACGGATAATTTTTTGTGATAACTTTCTTAATCCATTTAATGCACTCTTAATGTTTTTATTACGCTCTGGCGATGGTAATTATACAAAACGACAGAAAAAGCGTAGCTGTCAATCAGCTTGTCCACTATAATGTTCTAATATCAGGTAATGTGCATTGTAATAGCACAGACATCGAGGGGATGGACAGCCGACTTCAAATCTCACAACACTGATTGATGTGTATGAGCTTCTGTCTGCGAGAATTGGCGAGAAAAGGGATAGTTTACTTCCGCTGTAAACTGTCGACCATGTGTTTTTTTAATCTTTTTTTCATGGGTATGTAAACATTGTGTTGATCACAATTTCAATCACAGTCAAATTAATTATTAACATCAATCTCTTTCAAATCGTAACAAATGTATTCGATAAATGAATACATTATAATAGTTCCTTCTGCTTCATTATCAAAAGTATTTAAATATTACAACAAGAATACAACATCCAAGCCCATGAAGTAGCCTTCTCTCGTGAAAATATGTAGGCATAGATCATAAACGTATACACACCATGTTTAATACACCTATAATATGACGTCTATACACGTCTTCAATTCAATATGATAATTGTCCGAATTAATGTCTACTGACATGCTGGCTTAGTCATACTACAGTCAAGTTTGAAACAGCTTTACTTTGGCGTCTAATTTAAATTGTAAACCTCATTTGTCATTGTTTTTAATGTATATATTTAGCATAAACATAAATAATTACATTATTTGGACAATTAGTTGGTTCAGTAAATTAA
The DNA here is from genome assembly GCA_964017125.1 of Flabesymbios commensalis. Classification (NCBI taxonomy): domain Eukaryota; kingdom Metazoa; phylum Annelida; class Polychaeta; order Terebellida; family Flabelligeridae; genus Flabesymbios; species Flabesymbios commensalis. Next base: position 11,354,266 of record OZ024913.1, read on the forward strand.
ATTATAGTGACAAAATAGCCCAAATTACTCACCTATCGAGCCGACAAAAAACATAAATAGACAGCATGAAAGGTAGACCGGAAATAAGTTATCCATTTTCCTAGCCGCGCATGCGCGCTGTAAGTTCTAGACGATCTCGCGCCTGTTGGTAGTCCATATCTAGAGGACTATGATAATAGTCACTACTCAGCACATGTGTTTGATATTACATTTTGTATCTAGTCAAATTTACCAGAGACAACATGCAACTTAATAACTTCAATTTGTTTAATTACTTTAGTAAGAAACAGATCACCAGGTCAGTTGTTGCATTTTTCATCCTGTAAAAGTATTAATTGTTTATATGTTCTTAAATGATGTAATATATCGTATGACTACATTATAGCATTAAATAGAATATGAGGTGTTATGTATGTCAGAGTAAAATTATGTTATTTGAATTACTTTTTTTTATTGAGTTGAAGTGTCACTCAAAATAAAAACAGTAACCGACACACATTTTCATCATTATGTGTCACCTTTCCGTGACGTTCAAAAATAGCAACCATCACATTTTTTGTATTATGAAATTATGGTATTATTTTGTATTTATTGAGTCTGAAGTGTCACAAAAACTGAAGAATAACTGACACGTTATTTTTTATGATTATGTATTCTCTCTTCTGAACACTTTCTGTTGTATGTCCTTTGCATAGTTTCTTATATCATAAAGACAAGTAATACTCTTCGATGTGAATAAAGTGGAGGTAATGACGTTATTAGGCCTACATGTACGTTGCTGTAAACAATAACAGTATTTTTAATTTATCACTCATTGAATTTGAAGTGTCACTAAAACAGAAATGAATAATCGCAACCCCATCTTTCAAAAATTGTGTTTTTTGTTATACTTCAAAAAAAGATAGTATTAAGCGTATTACAGTAGAGTAAAAATCATCGGATTTAAAGTGTCACTAAAACTATAAAGAAAAATTACCATGAATAATTGCCACCCCATCTTCCAAACATTTTGTTCTGCTCCTCACACGAAAAAAATAGATAGTATTAAAGGTGTTATACCTCAGTCACACATACACGACGCACCGTCCATGCCTTGGGTGACAAAAATGAGAGCAGTGCGTCGTTGTGCGTCTACGAATTTTGTTGGGATATTAAAATAGCTAGCGAGCTAATGATGAATATACAGCATGTTAAAGATAAATCGGGTGCATAAATCAGCGAATGTACAGCGTTTTGCTAGTGATGAAGCTACGAATAAATCGCAAGAATAAATCGGGGAGTCATTTAGTACGCCAATATGTTCGCTGGATATCCATTAGAAACACGTTAGATGGGCGCAATATGCTCGCTCAGTGCTGTCATTTTTAAGCTATTTTCTAAATGTGAGGCTCAGTCACACATAGTCGACGCACAACCGACGCACTGAAAATTAATATGTTTTACTAGAGCCTTGGTAGTGAGTCAGCACTCGTTACTGGTTCGTGAAGCACGCTGCGCTATTGCTACTCATATTTTCATTGCTGCCCGTTGGGGGCACTGGGGAGTCGCAGGCAGAGCGCTCAAAGCCAGCGCTGGGTACATGCGGGCTGTGTTATATTTACAGATCAGCCCTTAGAGCTCTGAAGAGCGACATTTAATTTTTAATCATTTGAGGTAGTGTTTCACACGATACACAGCTTTAAGTGCAGTCTTTTTTTAAATTTGTCAAATCATAGAATGTCGTCTTAAACTTAAGACACATTTTTTCTTTTAACAATGGTTGTATATGTACCAAACAAACTGACAAAATCTACTATCATCGTCGACATCCGTGTCCCAGGGTTTATTGTGCACTGTACGCGTCTAATGCGTTAGAAAAACGCTGTTGATTCGCATTTTGCGTTGGAAACACGTTGTGCATTCGCTATCAACTTGCTACGTCTTTCACAATCCGGACCCAAATTATTATTTTTTATTTTGTCATGGGTGGACCGTGCGTCATGTATGTGTGACTGAGACAAACCTCGGTCATCAAAAACACAACGAATTTAGAGCGCGTGCTCCACTTGTGCCTAACTTTAGAACGACGCTGGTCTGACATTCTTCTGACGTCTACATTCACACATGGAAAAACGCTCACATTTTTCAACATGCACAAACTGTGCGCAGAGTTTAACGCACACAATAAATGAATAACTTTCATCCGGCGCTCTCGTCAAATCATCAACGGATTCTCAAGTACGCCCAGCGAATCACAATGCACTGACCAAAATTCTTCATTTTTAGTGCGCTGGACACGCGTAAATGTATGTGTGACTGAGCCTTCCATATTGTTCACTTTTTATTGAGCTTAAAATGTCACTATATCTGGAAATATATATTTTTTATTTTGAGTGCTTTTCTGAACATTGTGTGTAATATCGTATTTAATGTCATATATCACGTGACTATCTGATGTGCAGAAATATAATTATTTGTGTTAGGCTGATACAAAAATAATATTTTTTAGCGGCATTTTTTATGGGATTTAAGGTGTCACTAAAACTGAAAAGAAAAATTGCCACCCTATTTTTTCTGATTTACATTTTTCTACTGAACATTTTGGTATGTATAACATGATCAATTACCATTAAAATCCCCCGGACTTTTGTTTAGCTACATATGACCCTACATTAATCGTGTTCTTTATGAATATTATAAAAAAAAAGATCTCCTTTTGGGGGACCACTGTAGATTATGGCAGCTGATAGAAAGCATTCTAAAAAGGTGTTCCAGGGTTTATTGTGCACTGTATGCGTCCAATGCGTTAGCAAAACGCTGTTGATTCCGAAAATATATGGTTTGGTGAAATGATGACGAATATATGATAACTTTATTTGTTTCACTGTAGCCATTTTGAATTTTATATGATGAGAATACCAAATAAATGTATCGTGTGTTTTATTGTATTAATTGATATCAAAAACATATGGTTCGATATGCACAAGTATAATTAATGATACATATATAAACATATCTAATCAAGTTTGACATACCAGTTTCACAATTAGTTCCTGTGTAGCTGTCAGCAGAGGTACAAGTTCAGATATTTAAGTTATCACTACATGTAGAATTATTCACACATGGATTGGATCAGCATTCATCGATTTCTGTATAAATTGATGATACATATAATAAACAGATCTATGTATATTTGACATACCAGTTTCACAATTGGTTCCAGTGTAGCCGTCAGCACAGGTACAAGTGTAGCTGTTTACGTTATCAGTACATGTAGCATCATTCATACATGGACTGGATAAACATTCATTGATCTCTGTAAGTAGAAAAAACAATGTCCATTTAAAATGCTGGCATAAGAAATATCAGTTTTCTTTTATTGCAATGAAAATGATGGGTAAACATGTTAGTGATGTACAGCTCACATGTACAGTTCACATGATGTCGCATAAAGGGATTGTGTGTATTTGTCACCGGTGATACAGAAAATTTATGGTTTGGTTAAATAATCTCTGTCTCAATCATTGACGACAATATGATAAATGTATTCGTTTCATGGCAGCCATTTTGAATTTTGCATGACAAGAATGTCAAACAAATGTATTGTGTGTTCAGTTGTATACCTTGATAAAGAAAACATGTGGTTTCGTGAAATAATATGATTTATATCTTAATAATGATAGAGATATGATAACTTGAGTGATCTCAGGGTGGATATTTTGACTTTTGCATGATACTAATGTCGAATTGAAAAGATGACGGACATAAGAAAATAATAATGCAAGATTATCTAGAGTTGGCTTTCGGGCTATAGCACATTTTCTTGCAACCCATTTGAAACAACTACTCTGCAATCACATATTTACGGCCCATTTTACACTGGAATACACCACATCAGGACAAATTTAAATATTTTTTTTTGCGATATGCAAAAGTATAAATTAATGATACATATATAAACAAATCTATGTAAGTTTGACAAACCAGTTTCACAATTGGTTCCAGTGTAGCCGTCAACACAGGTACAAGTGTAGCTGTTCACGTTGTCATTACATGTAGCATCATTCACACATGGACTGGATAAACATTCATTGATATCTGTAAGTAGAAAAAACAATGTTCATTTAATATGCTGGCATACGAGATATCAGAGGAACGTTCTCATGAGGTTTCTTTATTCCATTGAAAATGATGGTTAAACATTTTGTTGATGTACAGTTCATATGATGTTGAATGTAGGGATTGTTTGTTTTTATGTAATCCTTGGTACCTGAAATATATCATGGTTTAGGGAAATAATATTGTCTTTATCTCTATTGTTGATGAAGATATTATAATTTTATTTGTTTCTTGACGGCCCTTTGAACTGTCTGTGATGAGGATTTCAAAAAAATGTATTGTGTGTTCTGTTGTATTCTCTGATACAGAAAACAGGTGGTTTGGTGAAATTATATCGTCTATATCTTATTGAATGATAAAGATATGGACATTTTAAATTTTGCATGATAATAATGGCGAATGAGGGCACAGTGTGTTTTATTGTACTACTTGATACAAAAAAAACATATGGCTTTGTGAAATATTTATCTCCGTATATAATTATTGAGGAAGATATAATAACTTTAGTAGATTTCATGGCAACAATATTATTTTTTTCCTCTTGAAGACTTATTAAAGTCTATGATGTTGAATGTAGGGATTGTTTGTTTTTATGTAATCCTTGGTACCTGAAATATATCATGGTTTAGGGAGATAATATTGTCTTTATCTCTATTGTTGATGAAGATATTATAATTTTATTTGTTTCTTGACGGCCCTTTGAACTATCTGTGATGAGGATTTCAAAAAAATGTATTGTGTGTTCTGTTGTATTCTCTGATACAGAAAACATGTGGTTTGGTGAAATTATATCGTCTATATCTTATTGAATGATAAAGATATGGACATTTTAAATTTTGCATGATAATAATGGCGAATGAGGGCATAGTGTGTTTTATTGTACTACTTGATACAAAAAAACATATGGCTTTGTGAAATATTTATCTCCGTATATAATTATTGAGGAAGATATAATAACTTTAGTAGATTTCATGGCAACAATATCATTTTTTTCCTCTTGAAGACTTATTAAAGAGTGACAAACTCACATCTGTATGGACATCATTATAGATATTCTAGAGATGCATAATCAAAAAAAGAAGCATTTATCAGCCAAAAATGTAGAGTTGGCTGCTGGACTATAATACATGTCCTTGCAACCCATTTGAACCAACTACTCTGCAATCAGACATTTGCCGCTCATTTCAAACTCAAATACACCACATCAGAAAAAATCAATATGCTCTGTTGCCATATGCACATGTATAAAAATTATGATACAATTAGTTCGTGTGTAGCTGTCAGCAGAGGTACAAGTTTAGCTATTTAAGTTATCACTATGTAGAATCATCCACACATGGATTGGATAAACATTCATCGATTTCTGTATAAATTGATGATACATATAATAAACAGATCTATCAAAATTTGACATACCAGATTCACAATTGGTTCCAGTGTAGCCGTCAGCACAGGTACAAGTGTAGCTGTTTAAGTTGTCAGTACATGTAGCATTATTCGCACATGGACTGGATAAACATTCATCGATCTCTGTGAGTAGAAACAAACAATGTCCATTGAAAATACTGACTAACGAATTGTGAATGGAATGTTCTCTTTAGTTTTTTATTGCAATGAAAATTATCGTTAAAGGGACTGGCCCAGGCTGAAATCATAAAAAATCGGTGATTTTATTTCGGGTTCTCAATATGACCATATGATGTAAACATGTACATAGACTAGAACTGCAAATTTTTAGAATTTTTGTGCTGCGCATATACCAGTTACGCTAGATATAGAGACGGAATTCCTGATTTCTAATTATTGACAACAATGTCAAAAATAGGAAATATGGGAATTTCGTCTCTATATCTAGCCTAGCTGGTAAGTGCGCAGCACAAAAATTAAAAAAATTGCAGTTCTAGTCTATGTACATGTTTACATCATATGGTCATATTAAGAAGATGATTTTAACCTGGGCCAGTCCCTTCAAGCATGTTAGTGATGTACAGTGACAGGGATGTTAGAGATTGGACAATATAAGAGAATTAGTCTACTATTACGTTTCCCTGCAGCCCATTTAAATCACTAACCGATTTACTGCTAACTTGAGACTCAAATACACCACACTCGAAAACAAAATACTTCCTTTACTTATATATATACACAGCTATGTATTACTTATGCAGATATATAATAAGCAGAACTATGTAAATTTGACATACCATTTTCACAATTGGTTCCAGTGTAGCCGTCAGCACAGGTACAAGTGTAGCTCCTTGTGTTATCAGTACATGTGGCATTATTCAAACATGGATCGGATAAACATACATTAATTTCTGTGGATAGAAATGAGTTATTTTAGGCCATCTTTGTGCACATATAGTCTAAATTGGACCAGGAGAAAATTCTTTGGATGGTGAGACGAATGAGTAGAATTCAAGGATGAAATACATATTTGTATTTGTATTTGGGTATTTATATTTAATTTTTACTTATTTGTGTTTGTATTTAATCCATGTATTTTATCATGTATTTATCTTGACAAAAATTAGCAAAAATGTTGTAGTGATACATTATTTTGCTGTTACCAGTAGATGATCTTACCAGTGCATGATGTGCTTGTGAATTTACATTTTTTCTGATCGTCATCCCATACTAGGTGTTTACTGTGCATTAAAGTAGGACATGGTCTATTAGGGATCAGGTTGTCATTGCAGCAAGAATGGTAAACAGAACAGGTGTCACATGATTGATAAGCACCGTTACGAAGTCCAATACAGTCGTCAATACAGGATGGTCCTGTGACAGTGCGATCTGTAAAATATATATACTATCAAATGTATTACTGAATAATAAATAAAGGTGTGACTATATAAATCTCTCAATGATTGCATAAATGACTAACTAATCATTAGGAGTAGACCTAACAAAAATGACTAAATAATCATTAGGAGTAGCCTCATCCTCGTAGCACAGATACCAACTATGAAAATATACAGTTTGCTCAAGATTTGAGCTCCTTTGACTTTATGATGAATGGGAGTTTTTAGACACCTTTGTGCACATATAGGCTAAACTGGGTCATAAGAACCTCCTGAGGTTAAGAAGAAGAGCACAATTTTGGGAACAGGTAGTACCCATTTGTCTTACAGCAAAGCAAAGCCTTCTTTCAGAGACTTATGACGGTTGAGGCATGGTTAGAAAACAATGTAAGATAATGTTTCCCTCGCAATCTCCAGATGCAAGTTAAATAAAAAACACAATGGTGCTGAATAAAAACGGATGTAACAAAAGTAAGGCCAAAGTAACCATACGTAAATAACTGGATGCAGCAGTATTTCGTAGTATAGCCTAGCTGGGGTAGTATTCGCTTGGCAGAAATCGGAACATTTTATTGCTCTTTCTCCAAGACAGCAGCCGCCATTATTATATCACGTGGCTAGCCCTGGAAAATACCAGCTGAATTTTGTTTTTCGTACCAAAAATACATGTTTGTTCATTTTTTGTAAATAAATTGAAATAAAGTATTCAGGTTTGACCATATGTTGCGATACAATGCAAGGTGTTTAGCATGGTTTAAAAATACATGGCTCTGGGGGTGAAAAAAACTTGTGTCCACTGTGTGTACATATTTTCACACCTGTGGAATTTAATTCACCGCTAGATCAGTACGTTACAGATTTATTTACACCTATAATAAAATATTAGGTTGACATCAGAGCTGCTTCTTCCTGAACTCGTTTTGATATCTGAGTAAAGAGAGCCAATATTTCTGGTGCAAGTACCGCCTCCTGCCACCATCACAACGCCACATGAAAATTTCAATGGCGACATTAGATTGATTTTGTGGCTGCTGGAGAAATGTCATTGAAATAATTCGGACAAACAGAACAGGAATAGGAGCTGAAGTTGAAGTTCACAGTAGAGGTCCATACCAAGTCTATACAGATAGCCCACACACACTAGCAACTGCGTGCATGCTTACTTTGTGAAAGAATCAGTTCAAATTAAAAAAATAACATCGCTATTCATCGTGACAGTAATAATGGGAGCTTTTATGACAAAGAATGGTTGTCAATAATTAGAAATCATGAATTTTGTCTCTACATCTAGCCTAGCTGGTTAATGCGCAGCACAATAAATAAAAAACTTTTGCAGTTCTAGTCTATGAACATAATTACATCATATGGTTATGATTTTTTATGATTTTAGACCTGGGCATGCTCCTTTAAACCTTAGAGCACTAAATGTCGTTCGACGCATGCAATGCGCATTAAACCCTAGAGCACTAAATGTCGACGAATTTCACAGCACTTGAATCCGTGCATCGTGCGAAACACCATTTCAACTGACTACAAATTAAATGTCATTCTGCAGAGCTCTAAGAAATGACACAGTCACGGCCTGTTGCTCGAGCGCTGGACGAACAACTAGCGTGTGGCGAGCGCAGGGCAGGCGCGTTATAATTAATGTGGTTTTAGGCCACTTTGTGCAGATATAGGATAAAGTGGGCCAGGATAACCTCCTGAGAATGGTGAGATGAATGAGATGACACTATCCTCCAGATACAGGATTCAAAATTTGAGCACTGGCGGTCTGACGCCGAGCACGATACCTCTCGGTGACGGAGGCTACTCACAATATTGAATCTTTGCGATTGAGCGGGGAAGAAACATGTTGTTCGTAGGGCCATGCGACGCAATGTAATGGAAAGGGCTTACTTTATAAAAATGAATCTGAAATATCTTGGAAACGGTGCTTTTGAGGCAGAAAAAAAGTGAAATTTGGCCCCAAAAGATGTATAAGCCGCTTTCGATACATAATCCAAAATGGCCACCAAAATTCAAAATAGCTAACAAAAAGAAAAATGTCCTATAGATAAAAAATAAAACTTCAAAAAACCCAGTAAAATTTAGTATATTAAATATTAAATCAAAGACACGTCATTGAAAAACGACAAATATAAATTTACATCGCTTTTGATATATGGTCTCATCATCCTAAATAAGCCGAAATCAAATATAAATTTACACCGCCTTTTATATGCGGTCTCACCATGCCAAATAAGCCGAAATCATAGCAGGTGTCGACCAATGATGGAAATACTTCTAATGCGGCTGTTCCAAACTTTAAAGAAAAACAAATGCAATAGAGGTTATAAATTTCATGCAGAATATCAGATATAACGTTTCGTGATAATTTGCCGGAGATACAGTGGGTTAAAATGATGTGTGTCTGGTCTGTGAAAGAGGGCATGAGTGTTAGCCTATTTTAACCTGTTGTGACATTTTTACACGCTGGTGGGTGTAGCTGAAAATCTGTCTGGGTAGCAAACCCATATCGAATCTGTTTTTGAAATAGCACAGCCCATGCTTGATCATGATATGCGGCACACAATGGTTGGGAGGGCGAAAATAAATAAAATCGGCTCCTGGAATTGAGACAGTTCACATGTAATTCAATGGAACTGGCATTTTTACACGCTGGTGGGAGTAGCTGAAAATCTGTCCGGGTAGCAAAACCATATCGGATCTGTTTTTATATAGCACAGCCCATGCTTTATCATGATATGCGGCACTCGATGGTTGGGAGGGCGAAAATAAATAAAATCGGCTCCTGGAATTGAGACAGTTCACATGTAATTCAATGGGACTGGCATTTACGGTGGTAACACCATATGATAAATTGATGACAGAAATTCATTATCAGAAATAAATAGATAAAGACATAATATATAATATAAATATTTTTTTTAATTGTGCTTTCGCGAGCTTCGGCGTGAGGACCCCGTCCTGATTTGATTTGGATGATTAAAGTATTGCAATGAAAATATTTTACTACGATCAATTAGTTTTAAAAAGTGTCGTTTTGTATCAAGACTAGTTTCTCTCGGATAATTTACGGCCATTAAAAGGAGCGGTTACATTATACGTCAATGCTGGTTACAAATCACGTTTTTCCCTGTGACCGCATAATGTAACCAGTATAATGTAACCAGTATAATGAAACCAGACGTATAATGTAACCGGTTACATTATGTAACCGGTTACATTATACATCTGGTTACATTACACGATTCTCTGTGACGATCAAATATGGCCAGCCGCCGTATAATGTTACCGGTTACATTATATGTCTGGTTACATTATGCGGGACATCATGCTAGTACAGCCTTAATCAACCGTTATGTGTGGCAAGCTCCGCTGATATCTCAAACGTAAACTGTCTCTTTATAGAAGAGTTAAAATAAAGGAGGAAAACAACCCAGTAAACACAAAACATTTGTATAATATTTACACAACGTCGGCCCAACGTCTTCGACGTTGGTCCAACATTGTATAAATGTTATACAAATGTTTTGTGTTTACTGGGAATGTCTTACTTTGCCCCAAATCCTGAGCGGAACAATGCGATGTGATCGCGCAGAACACGAGTATGCTCAGAAGTAGACGGATCAGCTTCATGATGATCAATCACATAGATCTTCTCTTCTCAGTAGATCTGCTCACTCACTTTTATCTACTCTTCTCAGTAGATCTGCTCACTCTATGTGATCTTCACTTCTCTGTGATCTCTGTGCATCAAGCGGACCCGGGGACGTCGTCAGAGTTTAGGCCGTCTCGCCGAAGAATGTGGCAATTGGCAAGAGAGGGTGTTTTATTTTAACCCCTCCCCCCCTCCACACACACGTGATCCCTTCACTTGGGTGACCAAGCCAATCCCGGACAGACAGCAAATTTTATACCGCCACATAATTATGTGTCAAAACTGTCAGTCGTTGAACCAAAGTCGTGTTGATGTTAGGTGTCTCCCCTGATTGTTTTATGGGCCAGAAAAATTGCATTGAATTTTAAGTGCTGGGTGTGTGTTGAACCGAAGTTACTTCAATTTAATCATCAGCAAACGGTAGATATTGCCTCTAAATGTTGCTTTGATTCTGGAACACCATCTCCGATGCTGGCCCAACATAAAACACACGATTTAGTCATCCGCAACGGTAGATATCGCCTTTATATGTTGGGTTGATGCTGGGCCACACTCTCCGACGCTGGACCAGCATTAGATAAACAACATGGCAACCCCTTGTGCTCATTGGAGTGAGATAAGATATGCACGGCCTCAAACCGACAGGGGTAGAATCAGGTGCCTGGAAGACAGTGACATCTGATTCAGAGAAAGAGGAGGAGGAATGGTGGATTATCTGATAATGAAGTTTAACCCTAAAAGCGCTGAAATATTTCTGCATAAACCATAGCGATCAAAAAGTTCTTTTCAATTCGAAATCATCACAAATGTCTTAGTTAGCCCTCTCCGCTTCATTAAAATACCTATGTTCTGGGTCTGACGATGACGCTACTCGGTCGTGGTAAATAAAGTGCCTACTCAAGCCACATGCTAATTTAAACCAGCTGGGGAAAGATACCATATACTATGGTAGTGTAAAGATTTAGCTGACACAAATGTGTAAATACATTTTAGTTATATGTATATATAATATATTTATTTAAAGAAAGTAGTTATTCTGTATGCAATGGAGAGTTGATTGTTTTTTAAAGTCGTAGATAATCACATCTTTGTTTATTCTTTTGAAGAAAATCTACATTAATTTATACCATGGACAGTGTAAAAAAATAATGGAACCACCAAATTATTCGAAAGAAATAGATAACTATGTTTTTATCTGGCTAGCAACATCTATACAGCTTGAGGAATTACTTCGGGTCTTTCCTATAATAAATCATTGCTACATTTATTCCGAATCTTCACAGTTTTTCTAAACAATTGAAGACGTTCTTTCCTGTTTATTCACATGCTTAGGTAAATAAAAATAATTATTTATTTATGTATATATGTAAATCCTATTTATTTACATGATTAAGTAAATCAAATTATGTACTTTCTTGTCCTTGTGAATAAATAGTTTACACTATACGGCATCTTTCCCAAGCTTTTGGTTTTCCTAAACACTGACTCTGAAAATAATTAACAAAAAATTAATCATGCTAAGGAAGAAATACATAGTATATTTTACCGATGAAGCAGCGTGTGTCAAGCTGCGTTCATTCGGCGTGTGTAAAGCTGCGTTTTCTCGGTGTGTGTCAAGCTGCGTTTACTCTGCATCTGTCAAGCTGCGTTCTCTCGGTGTATGTCAGCTGCGTTCACTCGGGGTCTGTCAAGCTGCGTTCACTTATGTCACTCGGTGTGTGTGAAGCTGCGTTCACTCGGCGTGTGTCAAGCTGCGTTCACTTGGCGTGTGTCAAGCTGCGTTCACTCGGCGCGTGTCAAGCTGCGTTCACTCGGCGTGTGTCAAGCTGCGTTCACTCGGCGGTGTCAAGCTGCGTTCACTTGGCGTGTGTCAAGCTGCGTTCACTCGGCGTGTGTCAAGCTGCGTTCACTCGGCGTGTGTCAAGCTGCGTTCATTCGGCGTGTGTCAAGCTGCGTTCATTCGGCGTGTGTCAAGCTGCGTTTTCTCGGCGTGTGTCAAGCTACGTTCACTCGGCGTGTGTCAAGCTGCGTACATTCGGCGTGTGTCAAGCTGCGTTTTCTCGGAGTGTGTCAAGCTGCGTTCAGTCTGCGTCTGTCAAGCTGCGTTCACTCATGTCACTCGGTGTGTGTCAAGCTGCGTTCACTTGGCGTGTGTCAAACTGCGTTCACTCGTCGTGTATAAAGCTGCGTGATCTCGGCGGGGCTCCTGGCGCAGTGGTTAGCAGGTTAAAGCTGTCTGCTTGGAAGGGCAGATATTGCGGGTTCGTCCCACGCTCTGGCTTTCACGTTTTCAAGAAACAAACTGTTTCTTCTCCGCTCACTCGTAAAGATTCAATATTTGATTCAACGTTGTAGCAACGTCGCAATGACGTCGGTGCAACGTCGTAACAGCGTCGTGTGCCGGTGGAATGGTTCATGTTGAATATATTTTTTTAGGTTTTTGAGAAGAACAGTTTACTGAATGAATGAATGAATGAATGAATGAATGAATGAATGAATGAATGAATGAATGAATGAATGAATGAATGAATGAATGAATGAATGATTGTATGAATGAATCAGCGAACGAACAAACGAATGAATGAATGAATGAATGAATGAATGAATGAATGAATGAATGAATGAATGAATGAATGAATGAATGAATGAATGAATGAATGAATGAAGCAGTAGAAAGACGGATTGATGAAATAATTGATGGCTGAAATCAGGGATAGATGGCTGGATAGATGGCTGGCTGGATGGATGGATGGATGGATGAATGGATGGATGGATGGATGAATGGATGAATGGATGGATGGATGGATGGATGGATGGATGGATGGATGGATGGATGGATGGATGAATGAATAGATGGATGGATAGATATGAGGATGGATGGATGGATATGAGGATGAATGGATGAATGAATGGATGGATGGATGGATGGATGGCTGGATGAATGGATGGATGGATGGATGGATGGATGGATGGATATGAGGATGGATGGATGGATGGATGGATGGATGGATGGATGGATGGATGGATGGATGGATGGATGGATGGATGGATGGAATTATGATCTGGTTGAAGATTATTATCAGCTAATTTTGATCGCGTAATTGAAAAATAGGTAACTTATCAATTTAATTTCCAAATAACCAATATGTGCGAACAGAAATAATGATAGACGGCTGCATAAATAATTAAGGTTTGTGACAAATGTAACAGGTTCTGAGAAGTCATTATTGTCAAATAAATGTATCAGATTCAGAGATGTGACTAATGACAAGTTGTCACTTTGTATGATTATTCACAATTAAAACTGAACCATTCACTCACACACACGACATTTGTTTAAATGTATCGGGTTTACTACACTTCTCTCTACATGTCGTAGTCATTACACATAGGCCATGAGCTACAACCACTCTATGTGCACCCCCCCCCCCCCCCCCACAAATCATAGGTCATGAGCAACAGCCACACCCCCCCCCCCCGACAAGTCACCCACACCAACTTTTTTTAAACCTTGATATGTCCAAAACATGAAATATAAGGACGAACTTTTTTCTTACCCCTGGCCTGTATTTTCTGAACCCAGATGTGTGTATGATTACAAATTGAGTGTTATTTATATTTATAAATGTTATACATTTTTTTAATAAAAGAATATTGAACCATTTCAGGAAAATATGTGTATTTAGCATGGGCTTAAATCTGAGACATGATTTTTTTCTCAGTATTTTTGTATACAATTTTTTATCCACCTGTTTCTACATAATTTGTGTGGGCTTAATTCAAATCTGTCTGATGACATTCTGTTTTTGGTGACATTTACCTTCAAATTAGCTTATCAGAAAATAGCGGCCAAAATGTAAAGATACCCCCGTATTTTCTATATCTTTTTCGCACATGAAAGCACAATTTCGCACAATTGATAGTTTCTGCAAGATTTTAATAATATATCTTTTCTAGTGTCTTTGGTAAGAAATAAACTTTATTTCACCTTTAAATACAAGATGTCCGTCGGTTTTTATATATCTCACAACCAAAAAACAAATCTGAGTCTGAGTCTGAGTGTGGATAATTGTTCACTAATACGATTGACCTACACGTCATATTGGCTGCAGTATGTATATAGTGTCAGCACCCAATATTTTACATTGTCTCCACACACATTTATTCAAGGATAAATAGGGGGGGGGGGGTAAATAGTTCTCAACCTGCATTACTATAGTATATTCGTAATGGATTTGATTCAGAGTGTTATATGTACGCGTGTAGGTACATGTGATTATGTGTATGTGGGTGTACATGCGTGTATAAATAATGTATGTATGTATGTATGTATGTGCATGTTCATATATATATATATAATATATATATATATATATATATATATATATATTATATATATATATATATATATGTGTATGGATCGTCCCCTTGCGGCTGGAGGGTGCTGAACTGCCACTTTTGTATGGTGGCACTTTGGCACCTTCTAGCTCTGGAAATGAAAATGAAATGAATCGGGCTTTAGGCCACCTTTGTGCACATATAGGCTAAACTGGGCCAGGAGAACC